>PVIW01012720.1:0-19644 GCA_004026585.1 Noctilio leporinus
CCTGGGATGAAGCCCACTTGATCATGGTGTATGATCTTTGTAATATACTGCTGAATCCGATTGGCCAATATTTTGTTGAGAATTTTAGCATCTATGTTCATCAGAGATATTGGCCTGTAGCTTTCTTTCTTAGTTGTATCTTGCCCTGGTTTTGGGATTAGAATAATATTGGCCTCATAGAAAGAGTTTGGGAGTCTTCTAAAAGCATGTTATTCAGTCTCCATGAGTTAGATTGTTTTTATTTTTGCCCTTGAGGTTGGTTTCTAGTTTCAAGCCATTGTGATCTGAGAAGATGCTTGGTATGAGTTTAATTTTCCTGTATTTGTGGAGCTTGACATACCATGTGATCTATCTTTGAGAATGTTCCATGTGCATTTGAAAAGAATGTGTATTTTGCTTCTTTGTGGTGAAAGGTTCTATATATATCAGTTAGGTCCATTTCCTCTAGAGTGTTGTTCAATGCCACAATATCCTTGGTGTTTTTTTGTTTGGAAGATCTGTCAATTGTTGATAATGGGGTATTAAACTCCCCTAATTTTAGTGAGTTGCTGTCTATTTCCTTCTTGAAGTCCTCCAACATTTTCCTTATATATTTGGGTGCTCCTATGTTGGGTGAATATGTTTTTACCAGTGTTATATCTTCTTGGTGGATTGTTCCCTTGAGTATTATGAAATGTCTTCTATCTTTTTTATGCCCTTCATTGTAAAATCTATTTTGTTTGAAATTAGTATTGCTACTCCAGTCTTTTTTCCATGTGCATTTGCTTGATATATATTTTGCAATCCCTTCACTTTCAATCTGTGTTGATCTTTTGTTCTGAGGTGGGTCTCTTGAAGACAGCATATATGTGGGTCATGTTTTCTTATCCATTCAGCTACCCCTATGCCTTTTGATTGGCACATTTAATATGTTTACATTTAAGGTTATTATTGATTGATATTTATTGCTATTTTTCCACTTTGTACCTGTGTTCCTCTTTGTCTCTCTCGGTTTCTTCATTTTTTAAAAGCAGACCATTTAGCATTTTTTGCAATGCTGGTTTGGTAGAGATGTATTCTTTTAGTTGTCTTTTGTCTGGGAAACTCCCTATTTCTCCTTCCATTTTGAATGAGAACCTTGCTGGTTAGAGTATTCTTGGTTGCAGGCCTTTGTTTCCCATTACTTGGGATACTTTTTGCCATTCCCTTCTGGCTTGTATTGTTTCTGTTGAATAATCATCTGATAACCTTATTGGAGCCCCCTTATATGTTATTTGTCATTTCTCTCTTGATGCTTTTAGGATTCTCTCTTTGTCTTTGAAATTTGCTCTTTTAATTATAATGTGTCTTGATGTGGGTCTGTTTGGATTCATCTTCAACGGAACCCTCTGTGTTTCCTGAACTTGAGTAATGTTTTCACTTATCATGTTACGGGAGTTTTCTCTCATTACTATTTTGAACAGGTTTCCATTGTTTGTGTCTCTTCTCCTGGTATCCCTATGATATGGATATTATTGTGTTTAATGTTGTCCTGCAGCTCTCTTAAAACTTCTTCATTCTGTTCAGCCTTTTTTCATCCTGTTGGGATATTTTTCTACATTGTCCTCCAGCTTATTGATCTGATCCTCTGCTTTCTCTAGCCTGCTGTTGATTCTTTCTGCTATATTCTTTAATTCAGAAATTGTATTCTTCATTTCTTCCTGGCTCTTACTGATAGTTTCTATGTCCTTTGTAATGCTGGTGTAGTTCTCAGTAACTTCCTTGTAGATTCCCTGGAGTTCTTTGTAGTTCCCCTGGAGTTGTTTGTAATTCTCCTGGAGTTAGCTTTGAGCTGGCTAAGCTCATTGAGCTTTTCTATCATCATTTTTTGAATTCCATATCTGATAGTTTGCCTCTCTTTCATTTATTGATCTTTCTGAGGATTCCTCCTTTCCTTTCAGTGATGGATTATTTCTCCCCCCACCCTTTTTTTTAAAAGATTTTATTTATTATTTTCAGAGAGAGAGGCGAAGGGAGAGAGGCAGAGGGAGAAATGGAGATATCAATGTATGGTTGCCTTTCACCTGCCTTCAGCTATGGACTTGGCTGGAGACATGGCTTGCAACCTGGTTATGTTGCCCTGGCTGGGAATCAAACCAGTGATCTTTGGGTTCACAGGCTGGCGCCTTATCCACTGTGCCGCCAGCCAGGGCTTTCTCCCCATTTTCCCCCATTTTTAGGTGTCTCTTCTTGTTTGCTTTTGCGTTTTAGATAGGACTTTTTTGAGTTGCTGACTATGGTGTGACGTTCTGTTGTGTAGAGGTGCACTTTCTTTACTTACTGGATTCACTTCTAGTGACATCAGATCATTCCATAGACTGGGCCTTGTCAGCCTGTTGGAGTCAATCAGAGGTCCACTGTCTTTGTGCCCTTCAGTTTTCAGTCAGGTTGATCTGTGCTCAGCTATCAGGTGTAGGTACCTCTAGGCAGGGCGGATTAGCTCTGTTGTAACCAGTCAATCTGGGATCAGTGCCACTTTAGGCACCACTGTGCAGGGCCAATTAATTCAGTTGTAATTCAGTCAATCAGTGATCAGCCTCCAGGTTCAGACACCGTTGGGCAAGACAGATTGACTCAGTTATAAATCAATGAATCTGTGATCAGTGGTCACCTTGGGTACCACTGGACAGGATCAATTAAGTCATTTGTAATCCAGTGACTCTGTGGCCAGCTGGCAGGATCAGGTGCCACTGGGTGGGGTTGATTGATTCAGTTGTAAATCAATGAATCTATGATCAGGTGCCAAGCTTAGGCATTGCTTGGTGGGGCAGATTGATTCCAGTGGGTGAGGCTATGAGGACCCCTTAGGTGGAAGCCCATTGGTGGAGGCAGTCCACCTGAAGTATGGGGGATGAGTCAGCACTACGACCTTGTCTGCTGTTCCTTCATTTCTCTCTTCCAAGCCACTGCTCTAGACTCTCCTTAAGTGTCTCTAGTACTCTCTGCCCTCCATCTGCTGGAGCCCAGAGTAAATGGGTGCTAATGCATTTTCATGCATAGTTACTTTAGTCATTCTCTGTCTCTAGCACTCTCATGCTAACCCCGCGGCTTTTTTGCTTTTCCCAGCTGGATGATATTTGGCTCTCAGCTGTGTTGCTGTAGCTGGGAAGCCCAGCTGGGGGACCAGAACCCACCTTTCTCAGGTGGAGCCCCTGGCTCCATCCCTTCAGCTGCTGCTTCTGGTGGGAGCCCAGCCAGGCCTGTCAAGTCTCCACAATTCCTACCAGTCACGTTGTGATGAAGTATCCTCATTTCTTCTGTCCATGGTTATAAGGCTTCTTTCTAGCTGGTGTTCTGTTGGTTATTCCAGATGTTTTTTTCCCAATTAAGTTGTAATTCCAGATGGGACCTGGGAGAAGATTGGTGTAGAGCCACTTACTCCTCTGCCATCTTGGGCCCCCCTTGAGTTGCTTCTTATATTTTGTTACTTTTACAGTTGTTATTCAGAGGATAATTGCTTGTGAACAGCTACTCCATCATAGCCAGAGAGACACAGCATCATAGCTTACATAAATTTTTAAAAGTTAAAACTGTGTCAATTGAATTTTATATTTTAAAACCTATTCACAAGCTGTTAAGTTTAATTTAATTCCTTACCTTAATAAATTTTTTTAAGAATTCCTTAATGAAACATTTTAAACTTCATTTACTAATTTAATAATTAGTTTTTGTTTTACACTATTTAACTGCTTAAATATTGGTTTGATTTTCTTAATCATTTTATATCTAATTCTAAGTCTTCCTAGAATTTAAATATGTTCTCCCATTAAATAATGATTGTGTCATCTCAAACATTTTTGAAATTTATCTTCTTAACTGATTGAAGTAGCATTATAAACAGTGGTAGAAAGCCTGGTCATATAAATTCAGGGAAATTTCTCTTGTCCCTGACTTCCTTACTAAGGCTTTTTTGGTAATACCTATGTCATAAACTCAAAAATTATCCCCAAAATATCAAAAATAATAATAAAGGATGAAAGCAATCATATAGTTTATCCCTGATCTTGAATAATGTCATAATATGCTTTTCAAGCCAAACAAATTTAGCTCCCACTCATCTTTTTCCTGTTTCATGAGTTTAGAGTGATTTTCATACTCTTCCTATTTACTAATTAGATATTTAAATTGATATCTAATTGGAGTTTATGTATCCAGAGTTGTGTCTGTCTCCATGATAGGAGTTACAAGGTTTTTCTTATCATATTGATATGGACTATTCATTGGAAACAGAGCTGTTTATTGCCAGGCAGCTTGAAGTGGACTTGTTCTTTTTAAAATGTTAACAATATATCTTGTTGAACCTAATTTCTACAAAATATTGTTCCTCAAACATGTACTAAATATGAAAACGACTAATGAGGTATGTTACATTCTTTTTAGAAGATTTATACCTATTTTTTTTTGCTATTTTATAATTGATATATAATTGATGTATAACATTAGTTTCAGGTATACAACATAAAGATTCAATAATTATATATGTTGTAAATGATCACTATAGTAAGTCTAGCTAAGCCATCACCACACAGTTATGGTTACATGTTTTTTTCTTCTCATGATCGAAACTTTTAAGAGTTTAATAACACTCTTATTTTAACTTGTTCTGCCAGCTGGTGTGTAGAACCTCATTTTCTGGACTATAATTTAATGCTGCTTTTCCTTCTATAGAAAGGCAGAAGCTCTCCAGATGTCTTCCAAGTATGACCCAGTTTGTATCTCAATGTCACAAAGAAACATCAATGGCCTCTCTGAGATGGCCCCCAACAACCAGAAGGCGTTTGCTGAAGGAGCTGTGTTAAGTTTTCATAACATCTGCTATCGAGTAAAAGTGAAGAGTGGCTTTCTACTTGCTCGGAAAACAGTTGAGAAAGAAATACTGATGGATGTCAAGTATGTGCATGAACTTTTGTTTAAAAATGCTTTATTGATATAGAATGAACTTCACAGATTTTGCCTATTTTAGAAGTGAAGGTGCTATAGACATTTGTGTACATGTCTTTGCAAATACATAGACACATATTTTCATTTCTTTTTGCTCAGCTAGGAGTGAAATGATTGGATCATGTGTTAAGTATAAGTGAATTTTAAAAAGAGTGGCCAGACTCTTTTCAAAGCTGTTGTACTTTGGGCCTCAACTTTTGTTTGAGAAACTGAATAATGAATGTGTCATTTAGCTTTTCCTGGGAAAGTCCTGTGGTTTAGAGGAAAGAGGGCTGTGTGCCTTATAACTTCCTGATTGTGAGGATATAGTTGTAATCTCTGAGCTTCAGTTTTCTAATCTGTGAAATAAAAAAATCTGTCCTGTGCTTTATGAGCCAGACACTTAAGACACTTCTACACTTTTAGTTCTTGAGGGAAGAGTCGGGAGGTTGAATTGACAATATATTGTGAAAGTACCATGGTTTTCAAATAGACTTGTTTTAAATGAGTGGCCAGTTTATATAGTTGTTTATCATCTGTAACAATTTACCCTCATGCTTTTCTTCATTATATAGGCAGATGGAAGTAAATACAAGAAAACTGTAGCTTAAGCTTAAGTTTATGCAGTGTAAGTTCAACATAATAGAATGTAGGGCCCAAATAAAATAAAACTATGATTATCATTTTCTCCCTCCATCAACAAACTCATCATTTGGCAGTGAAGTGGGCAGTAGAGTGAGGAGGGCAATGAGAACAGTACCTACTGGGGAACCACATCTCTCAGTTCTTTCACAGATGGTAGCCATTCAGATTATTCAGACTTTCCTGATATTTAGAGAACTGAGCATGCATGATTCTTAGTCTCTGTGGAGGTGGGGAGGGCATCTAGGTTTGTTCAGACATCATGGGCCTATGTGTTTTGTTCCATTAATGAGCTTGTTTGATAGGAGAAATAATTATTCCAAGCATTATTTTTCTAGCTCTCTGAGGCTGGAGGGCTGGTTATAAAAGCTTTCACCAGGTATTATCTAACCTATGATCTTCTCTGTTAGTAGCAGCCAACTCCTCCAATAAGGCTAGGAAATGACAAGCATGTAGCTGGGGAAGAAATGACTGGGACCTGAAATGATTGGTTGGTGGTGAGGTCATGGGATGTGTAGGATTAGATGGGACTTCCTTCATGTAGCAACATATACTATCATACCTACTTCCTTGTTTCTTCCTTGTTGGTTAAGAAACACTGACTAGAAAAATAAAGAAAGAAATGGTAAACACAAGGTTTTATATTTTGCTAGATTCCTAGATAAATTTGATTGACCTTTTTGAAAGCTGATAAGGTTTTGTGGAACATATCAATCAAGAAAATGGGTGAGGATGTGGAGAAAAGGAAACTCTAGCACACTACTTGTGGGAATGCAGGCTGGTGCAGCCATGATGGAAAACAGTATGGAACTTCCTCAAAAAAACTAAAAGTAGAACTGCCTTATGACCCAGCAATTCCACTGCTAGGATTATACCCAAAGAATCCTGAAGCAGCAATTCAGAAGATCCTATGCACCCCTATGTTCACAGCAGTGCTATTTGTAATAGCCAAGTGCTGGAAGCAACCTAAATGCCCATCAGCGGGTGAATGGATGAAAAAACTTCAGTACATTTACACAATGGAGTATTATGCAGCACAGAGAAAGAAGGAAGTCCTACCATTTGCTATAGCATGGATGGATCTGGAAAGTATCATGCTTAGTGAAGTAAGTCAGACAGCAAAAGACAAATACCATATAATCTAACTTAATACAGGATGCTAATAGATGAGCAGAATGAAATCAGAGACATGGAAAAAAATAAAGGAAAAGAATGACAGTGACTAGGGGGAAGGGGGAAAGTAGGGTAAGGATTAGTGGAGGAGCCAGTGTGAGACCCGTGGACATGGACAATGAGTTGGGGATTAACTGTGGGAAAGGGGACAGGGAAGGTGGGGCAGGGGAGAGCAATGGGAGAAAAAATGAAACAAGTGTATTACAATAACAATGAAATAAAATAAATTAAAAAAAGAAAATATTGGTCACTTCATAGTTTATGCTAAGTGGTAGGTAACAAATAATTTGAATATGTGCAGGGTGAATCAATTTAAAATGCATACTGTGTGCATGTACATTTTTCTTATGTTTTAAATCTAGCAGATTAGTAGTAACTCAATACACTAAAATTGTCACATGCTCAAGGCTTCATGTTTCCATGGTTCAATGGTATAATTCCAGCAATAGATAAATTCATCTCTTTGTGCATTCCTGCATTTGTGAATACTGCCAAGTCATTTAAAATAATTTTTTCATCAAAAAATCAACAAACAACAAGTGTTGGCGAGGATCTGGGGAAAAGGGAACCCTGGTACACTGTTGGTGGGAATGCAGGCTGGTGTAGCCACTGTGGAAAACAGTATGGAATTACAGAACACTAACGAACAAAATGAACAAACAAGCAAAACAGAACCAGATACATGAATACAAAGACGAGACCTTCAGTGGACAGGAGGGAGGGTGAGGGTAGAGGGGGTAGAAGAAGGCAAAGAAGGAGAGCAGTTTAGTCAAGGAACTATCATGGAAGACCCATGGATATGGGCAATAACTGGGGTCGACTTTGGAGGGGGGATGGGTGGGTGGGAAGGGGGAGAGAAGTGGGGGAAATGGGATGAATGTAATACAACAACAATAAAATTAAATTAAACAATATTTTAAAAAGTTTAAATAGTGTATGAGTTGGCATACACTATTATATTAGTTTCATGTGGATAACATAGTAATTAGACATTTATATACCTTAGTATATGAACACCCAGTAAGTCTCGTAGGGCACCAGGGTTGTCTTGCTTACTCATATTTCTGGTTTAGGCATCAGTGAGAAAGGTCATCGTTAATTATATTCCAAAAGAGATGAGTATCTTGATTTTTGTTTTTCTTCTGGACATTTTGTAATCTTGTTTGTAGAACTAAGTAATTAGAATCTCATGTCCTTGTGAGGGAAAGAAGATAAAATAAGACTATGAGAATGCAAAAAGGTCATTTTACTACCTTATGAAAAAGCACTATGTTATGCATAGTTTGTGCCTATACCTAGCATTTCAGTTTTTCCTCATTAACACTGAAAACCAATGGGAAAAAGTAGTCTATTTCAGTATGTGTGTGAATACCGTATCATCTTCAGGGATATTTTAAAATCTACTTGGAGATTTCTTAATAATTTATGTTGAAATAATTTCAAACTTGTGGAAACATGACCCTTTTATACAGATTCCCCACCTGTAAACTTTTCATTGCATTTGCTAGTCTCTTTTTAGAGAACCCATTGTCATTAGTATTTTTCTGAATCATTTGAGAGCTGTCCATATTTCTATTACCCCTAACTTGTCCAGGGTGTATTTATCAGAAATAAGGACCTTCCCCTATATAACCACTCAGTTATTGTCTGGGAGCGGCCCAGGGGATGCAAAGCCTCATAACAGGTGCAGTGGTTAGTTGTAAGGGGTCATTGACCACCATGCTCTTCACATAATAGACTGACCATCAAATCATGTCTCCTTAGTCTCATCTGACCAGGTATTTTCCTGTCTTACCCTAGGTGATACCCATCTTGATTACTTGGTCATGTTATTCTGCCAGCCTTCACCACATGTCATCATTTTCCCCTTTGTAATGAATAAATATTATGAGGGGAGTTACCCTAACACTATTCTTCATAAACCATGAACCCACCAACTTCAGTCCCCATTGATGTCACCTCCTGAATCAGGAATAAATATTGTTATAATAGTTACCAAAGGGTAATTTCTGTTTTCTTCACCTCTTCAATATGGAATAATTTGAATTCTACTAAAAGGATAAAGCTTCATCTGTCATTTTTCATTTATATTTCACTATAGACTCATAAATTCACATTTTATTCAGTAGCATTCAATATTAATGCATTATCATCATTATTTATTTTGATACCCCTGTTGCTGCTGATTTGGTCAGTGGGAGGCCTTTCAAGATAGGTTTTTAATTTTTAAAAAATATTTTATTTATTATTTCCAGAGAGAGGGGAAGGGAGGGAGGCAGAGAGGGAGAGAGACATCACTGTATGGTTGCCTTTCACCTGCCTTCAGCTACAAACCTGGCTGGAGACCTGGCTTGCAACCTTGTAATGCGCCCTGGCTGGGAATGAAATCAGTGACCTCTGGGTTTACAGGCTGTTGCCTTATCCAGTGTACCACCAGCCAGAGTTTCTAGAGTAATTATTTGGCACAGCAGAAGTTCCAGACTCACTGTGTACTCACCCCACCTCAGACCTGTAATGAGTTGATGCTCCTTTTTGTAGAGTGTTGTATTTACAAAACAAAATCTGGGTGTTTGGAATGTTCATTGCTATTGGGATGTTATAGCTCCTGGACGTTTTAAGTGGATAGACTGATGGACATATGTACGTATACATGTACACACATACACACAAACATACCTAAACCTTTTTAAATGTCTATCTATATATAGATTAAAACCCATGAGCTCCAATTTTGACTTAATAGTCCAGGATTATTTCCACATTTCTATATTTGTAAAACATCTTTTCAAAAAATGAAAAACTGCCCTGGTTGGGTGGCCCAGTGGACTGGGTGCCTGCCTATGAACCAAACGGTCACTGGTCTGATTCCTGGTCAGGGTACATGGCCCCTGTTGGGGGTGTGTAAGAGGCAACAGGTTGATGTATCTCCCAAATCTCTCTAAAAATAAATAAATAAAATCTTAAAAAGAAAAGGAAAACCTGGCTTTTGTTATTTTAATATTATTACTGATTTGCTCAATTTTCTTTTTAAAATACATTTTATTAATTATGCTGTTATAGTTATTCTAATTTCCTTTTCTTTGCTCTCTTCTACCCAGTACCCCACTTCTCTCCAGCAGCCCCACCCCTTAGTTCATGTCCATGACTTATGCATATTAGTTCTCTGATTTCATCCTCTCCTGCATTATCTTTTCCCTATCTTTCTTGTACCCACAAATTATGTTTCCTAATGCATACACCATTTCCCCATCTCTTCCTGTCCCTTCCCTAGCTGATAACCCTCCAAATGATCCCATTACCTATGATTCTCTATCTCTTCTGGTTGTTTGCTTCGTTTGTATTTTTATTTTTTAGAGTCTGTTGTTGATAGTTGTGAGTTTGTTGCCATTTTATTGTTCATAGTTTTGATCCTCTTCTTTTTCTTAAGTAAGTACTTTTAACATTTTATATAATAAGGGGTTGGGATAATGAACTCCTTTAGCTTTACCTTGTCTGGGAAGCACTCACTTTATCTGCCCTTCCAGTCTAAATAATAGCTTTGCTGTATAGAGTAATCTTGGTTGTAGGCCTTTGCTTTTCATCACTTTGAATACTTCTCGTCAGTCCCCTCTTGCCTGCAAGTTTTTTTTTTTTTTTTTTTTTGATAAATTAGCTGATAGTCTTATAGGAGCCCCTTGTAGGTAACTCTTTTTTTGCTTGTTGCTTTTAAGATTCTTCCTTTATCTTTGACCTTTAGCTTTTTAATTGTGATGTGTCTTGGTGTGGTCCTCTTTGAGTGCAATTTGTTTGTCACTCTCTGTGCTTCCTGGACGTTTATGCCTATTTCCTTCACCAAATTCGGGACATATTCCTTCATTATTTTTTTACATAAGTTTTCGATTTCTTGTTCTTCCCTTCCTTCATCTGGCACCCCTATAACTTGGATGCTGGTATGTTTATAGTTGTCCCAAAGGTTCCTGTCTCCTTGTTTTGTTTTGTTTTGTTTTGTTTTTTTCAATCTTTGTTTCCTCATTCTGTACTGGTTGACAGTTTATTTCTTCCTCATCTTCCAAATCGTTGATTTGAATCCCACCTTCATTCCCTTCCCCATTGGTTTCGTGTGTTTATTCCTTTATTTCATTTAGCATAGTCTTCATTTCTTCTCTTATGCATTTGTTATATTCAAGCATGTCTGTCAAGTCTGTGAGCATTGTTATCACCAGTGTTTTGAACTCTACATCTGTTAGGTTGGATATCTCCATGTCACTTAGTCCTCTCACTAGAACCTTGATCTATCCCTTTTTTGGGGCCATATTTCTCTGTCTCCTCAACTTGAAAGCCTCCTGTGTTTGCCTCTGTGTCTTAGGTAGAGCTGTCACACCTGTTTCATCGTAATGGGTGGAGGCCTAGGTATTCATCAGTATGGGGCAACCTGTTTCTCCATGTTGTGGTGCTGAATGTGGGGGAGGGGTCTGAGAGGGAACAACGCTGTCTGCTCTGTACTTACCCCTTCTCCAGGCATTTCATCTGCTTACTATATGGGACTGGCATCCCTCTAGGTGTTTCCCTGGTTGTGGTTCCCAGTGTGAGTTTGCAGATGTTCTAAGTCCATGGGGGCCCTCTAAACAAATGGACTCTGCTGAGACACTGGCAGTTTCTTCCGTCACCTCAACCCCTACTTGTTTTCACAGTCAGAAACAAGGAACCTTTATTTTCTCTGATGCTGGAACTATGAACTGTGCAGTCCAGTCTGGTACTGGGATCACTCCCCAGGTGACTGTGCTTTCCACTGGCTGTACACAGCCACTGCCTTACTACCACTGGCACCACTGCCACTCCATGTCTCTCCACCCCAGTTCTGCACCTCCTAGCTGTGTAGATGAGTATTACTTCTTATTTCTTTGTTTGTTGGACATCCATGTGGTTCAATTTTCTGATAGTTCTGGTTGCTTTTAATTTTGAGGTAGTTGTATTTCTTCTTGTTGCTTCAATCAATTTTCTTGTTCCTTAATATAAGAAACCTGCCTACATTCCAGCTGTATCTTCTCTTTTTCCCATTTTATTTTGCAGCCTGTGATTTTTGGCCCATCACCAATCTTCCACCTAGAATGCATCACCTTCATAAGAGGAAAGAAAGAAAAAGTCTAATAGAAATGACTGATATATTATTTGAACATGATTTATGTAAGAATGTAATATTTCTTTCCAATAAGTCTGTACCTATTTTCTATAAGTAGTCTTGTACTTCTTGATACTTATTTTTATGAAAAAGATTTAATTTTTCTATAATTGTCATTTGTTAAAATATAGCAGCTTATTTATTTATGAAATTTGCATGTCTACTAAGACATGCAAGATTCTAGTGACACAGGTATGTGTTCCCTTCTCAGCAATCTTCTAGTCTACAGGGAGAATTAGTCAAGTTGAACACTTCACTGTGTTGTTCTATTGTGGTAGAGGGGTCAGACAACATGGAGGGCCCTAAAGCTAAACTGGAGGGCCAGCGGTGTAGGAAAGAGAAAGTAAAGACTATATTTGAGAGAGAGAGAGAGAGAGTAAGGCAGGATAGGGAAAGATGATGCTTCCAACTATGAGGATGATATTGGCTTTTCACCTATTAAATGAGATTTACTACTATTCATTAAAATGGATTAGATGAGACAAGAATCCCCTGGCTAGGTTTCATTTTATGTGTTTAGTGTCCATTATACACCACTGTGCTGCATGCTGGGGGCAGGTGATGAAAGAAGATGACACGATTCTTATTGGCAATGATTGACGATGTAGTGAGTGTGCATGTAAATGCTATAAAACAATCAATAAGGGTGGTGGATGGGTTTTGAGGGAGGGTGGGCTGGGTCATCTTTTTCTGGAAAAGTTCTGATAGCGAATGTTTTCATTATTATGACCCACATATCTGTGTTGTATCTCCTCAAGTCTATCATTGTAGCAGTAAAGCAGCCATAGACAGAAATGGGTGCATGTGGATCTGTTCTAATAAAACTTTGTTTTTGAAACCAGAAAACTTGACCACCTATAGTTTGCTAATCCCTAAACTTGAATGTAAAATCCATGAAAGCCAGAACTTTTATTTTCTGCTCTGACCTGTGTCCTAGAAAACCGTCTTATACACACATAGTAGACATTAAATAATTGTGTTGAGTGAGTGGAGGGAGAATTAGCCACTGATCTACACTGGGGCTCCACACTGGCACTCTTGCAGTTATGGTTGTCCAGTATGTTTTCTATCATGCTAGGGTTTAGTGTCAAATGCCCAGCTCAGGCACCTGTGAACTTCTTTGTCTTAGATCGCTCACATTCAGTTTTAGGTGAATCATTTACGGATGCTGGGTCTTTTTCTGAGTAGATATTTTAAACACCTGTAGAGGTTTCAGATAATTAAGTCTTAGTGAATAACAAGCTTATCCATGGTCATTTTAGAAACAGTTACTCGGTAGCTATTACTGCAGAAGGTACATGAAGAGCTATAGATAAATGCACCTTGAAAGTTCACCCAAGCATTAGCTTGTCATTGCATCAGGGGAAAAGGACACTGAAAGAATAAGATAGTTTTCTGTTTTACATCTTGTGCCTGAGTCACCTAACTCATTGTATTTGTCCAACATCTCAGTGAGAGGCACCTCAGTTAGCGAGCAAAGTAGAAGGTACATTTCACCTGAGCAACCAGGTGGCGTTTTATACTTGTGACAGCTCCAGCACAACAGGCACTGAATGCTGAGTCCTCCCAGGTTGAAACTCTGTGCACAGCTGCACTGAGAAGTTTTTTTACTCACAACTGTTGTATAATCATAGTATTTGCCTCTGTGAAAGTCTTTATCTGGGAATAAAATAGCCTTCTGCTTTGCACCTTCCACTGGAACAGATGCTGTGTTCTGTGGTGAACAAATTTTGATTTACCTACCAATTCCACAGTGAGTGGGCTTAGACACCAGGGCCTTGAAAGGGCTTTGTCAGCGCTTCACTGCATCCCATGCCTGTGTGACTGTGGGGACCTACTGTTCATTCTCCTTACCGACCTACTGTTCATTCTCCTTACCCCAGTGCGTCCCTTACCATTCTACTGGTTACCTTCAGGGTAAAATTCAAACTATGTTTTTGAGCTCTCCTTCAGTTTCAGCACGGTTGACTCTGCATTATTATTATCAGCTTTCTTACTCTCTGAATATTCTCTATACTCAAACATCTACATCATTTATTTGGAACATGCAGTGTCTGTACAACCCCTGTATATCCTTAAAGTTTGTCCCAATAGAACATGGCACCTCTCACTTCTAAACTGAGAATTTTCCAGTCTGTCTGATACCTTACAAGAATGAAAGTGATGTATTTGGTGGGTATATGTTTTATTTTTACAGTTGGAGTCAGAATTTTGTCAGGGTTTAAGAACTTGTGAAGTTTTCATTTTAGTATCTGAGGTGCTTTTTCTAGCCATTGAATTTGACTTCAGATGTATTGCTTCTTGGTCTGACTAGATTTGAGCAGTGAGAGAATAAATATTGATGATTCTAGAAATCCATTAATGACAATTATGTAAAATCTGAGTAGGTAGCAAATGAGGTGACTTGAAATAATTATCTCAAGACCTGTGATGCACTTCACATTGTGATGAGAAGTAAGTGTAACAGATGTGTTTCCAGAATCTTCTACTTCAAGGAACCCTTAAGTTTGTGTGCCCTTTTCCAAAAAGTATAAATGGTTTGGAGAATAATTGAAAAGAATTTAGAGGGAACTGAGCCATTTTTTATATAGGGGCTGAACCGTGATGACGTCCTTTGTATACTAGACATTTATTAATTGTCAATTTGGTTTCTCTTTCCTTTAGAAGTTGGTTTGTGCTGGTTTTCTGTATAATTTCACCAACTTTCACTGAGTGCCTTAAATGTAGATACTAAATTTTTAAAACAAGTTTTCAATGGCACCAACCAGTAAATATGCTCTCTCTGCTTTGACAGTGGGATCATGAGACCTGGCCTCAATGCCATTCTGGGACCCACAGGTGCAGGCAAATCTTCGTGAGTATAATAGAAACACTAAGCTTTCTCTTTGCAGTTTTAATGTGCTCTTAAAGATCACTTTTATGAGGGCAGGTATTAGTTGAATATTTGTTGCATGTCTAGTCTGGTTCTAGGTGCTATGGATCACATGCTATTATGCTATCTTGGTTCTGTCCTGAGGAGCAAGGGGTCTTATTGGTCAGCTTTCCCAACAGGATGAAATAGGTGATTGGCAGACAGCTGTCAGCTGTGATTTGTGATAATGGGGAGGAAAGGAAAGGGATGACACTGAAAGTGGGGAGATGGAGCCAAAGGTACAAGGGAAGGCTCGAGTCTCAGCTAAAGGAGCACGTTATCTGTGTGGGGACCCCAAAGGTCAGAGAGCTTGGAGGGAGGTCTGTGCTGGATCCTCCAACAATGCTTTGTTTTCATGTTTGGGGCTTTACTGTAGCCTAGAGTTAACAAAAGGAAGTTGAGAATTAAAACATATAATTATAGTTGAACCATAGAAATTCTTGATCAGTTCATTTTTAGCTTGAGTAGAATTTGGATTCACACTAGCTGAGAGTTATAACCTGATTTGGAGGGGAAAAAAAGCATACTTTTTCCTTTCATAGGTTGTTGGATATCTTGGCTGCAAGGAAAGATCCACAGGGATTATCTGGAGATGTTTTGATAAATGGAGCACCTCGCCCTGCCAACTTCAAATGTAACTCAGGCTATGTGGTCCAAGTAAGTGTTCCTGATTTCCATTTTGGATTTCTCCTCTTTTTTATCTTGGCCATAGTTCAGTGTGCCTCCCATAAGCATGACATGAGCATAGAACCAGATTTTTTTTCCTACCAGATGTTTATAATCTTCCATAAGATATAGAATAGTGTTAAATTGAAAGATGGAGAGATTCTAGAATATGAACCTTGTAAGGACAATGACATCAAATCTATTTATCATATTTCTAAAAGATATTACTATTTTAGTCTTTCTTTCCATTTAACACTCTCCATTCCTTAGAAAAGTTTTTTGGCAAATTTTTGTGTAATGCAGTTTGGAGATATCTGCCAATAGTAATCATAATTACCTGTATTCTATTCAGTTGTGTGAGTACAGGTAAGGAATAAGGATTCTTCCATCAGGCATGGTAGCTATCCAAATTGGAATTATTTGTATAATTTGTATAATTACAAGTTCATCATTAGCTAGAATATTCCCTTAGCTATGTATGTTTGTGAATTAAGTTATATGTACTAAAGACTAATGTTACCAGAAAAGACCTGATAAGTCTTGTTAAAATGCCATTTTGCCTTAAGGATGATGTTGTGATGGGAACTCTGACAGTGAGAGAAAATTTACAGTTCTCAGCAGCTCTTCGCCTTCCTTCAACTATGACGAATCATGAGAAAAATGAAAGGATAGACGTGGTCATTCAAGAGTTAGGTCTGGAGAAAGTGGCAGATTCCAAGGTAATGTGGAAACAGTGGGTGGTACCATCACTAGCCATTAGGACCTCCTCATATGTGGTGTTACTCTTATTCAGAAGTTTTCCTTCATGTGTGTGGTCAAAAGTGGCTGCTTTCTGAAACCATGATAAAAATGAGTAGTTACATAAAATGAAGGTGAAGATTAACCAGGAAAAATAACTTGAAAATGGCTGTGTCTGGAAGTGAAGTCTTCGATGTGGGCTACCCTGTCAATGTGTTCTTTGCACAGACCAGGTGCCCCTTCCATGTGATTACAGCTCTTGCTTTTCCCCGACACTAATTGTCTTGTTCAATATCTGTTCACTAACTCTCCTGTTTTGTTTTCTCTTTCTTTTTAGCTATCCTTCCTCTCTTCCTCCAGGGGACTTTGTTGCTTTGGAAATATATTTCTGGAATTCATAAATGATGAAAACCCCAGGGTTCTTAATCTGTATGTTTTATTTTGCTATAATTTGGCTTTCAAAATTATGTTCACTAAAATTAGTGTGTATTTCTGATTTGTGTACCATCCAAGTTGTTTTCCTAGAGCCTTTCTTACAGCACTTTGTTTCCCCTCCCTCCCTGTCTTCCTCTCTCCCTTCCTGCTGCCAAGTTACTTATAGACTGTCATGTGCTAGGCTCCCTTAGGGTTTTATAGATAACAGCTGTGGGCAAGAGAGACACGAGTAACTCCCCATGTGGGTTGTGCAGGATGAGGAAGAAGAAATGAAATGAGTGAGTAAATGATTTCGAGTTGAATGGACATGAAAGATTTGCTGGGAAGGCATTTGAAGCTTTGAGTGAAAATGAGCTTTTCTGATTGTCATGACTCTAGTTTAACCTCTTGCTTAGAGGTGATGAAAATGGGGGTTTTCTGCTGGTTGCTGCTTCATGTGATACTTTCTGACAGTCTTTTATATAAAGTGTATTTTGATGTATTTCTTTGGAAGAATAAGTCTGATCTTCTATCATTTACCACTTATTTTTGTTTTATAAGCAAATGGGTTCCCTATGCTAAGTCCCACTTTTTATTTGATTTTGTCTTTCCAGTAAGGTTCTTTCCATTCTTTACCTTTGGGCAATCATTACCTCAGTTCCTTATATAGATTTTCATGGAAAATAAGTGAAAGCAGTTGTTGGCTTCCTAGAATTTTTTTTATCTGATTGACTGAAACAATACATTAAAAAATATTTGAGCTGTTTACAAAAGTTTAGACATAATAGAAATGCAGAGATAATAGAAAGAATAATCTGATTACTATAGTAAAGACCTAATTGTAGTGTAATTAATGTACTGACATGATTGCTAATAACATCTGCCTAAATTTCCCATTTGTTACATGGTATTCAATAATGCCTTCAGGTTTTTCTTTTTGAAGTATTTTAAGGAAAGTTATAAACAGCATATTTCACCTCTGAAAACTTTTTTTATTTTAAAAATAGGACATCTACCTACATTACTACAATACCATTGCCAATGAACAAAATTAGTAATATTTCAATATCAGCTATGTAGAGTCCATATTTAGTTTTCTAATTGTTTCCAAAATGCCTTTTAAAGCTCAATTGTCATAGGCTCTATTAAGGGCATGAGAAACATTTGATTATTATCTCTTTGAAGATTCTTAGTATAAGAATTGTTTCCTTGGACATGGACAACAGGTGGGATTGACTTTCGGGGGAATGGATGGGTGGGGAGGGCAACAGAGGGGAGCAAAAACGGGATAGATGTAGTACAACAACAATAAAATAAAAATTAAAAAAAAAAAAAAAGAATTGTTTCCTGCCTCCTGCTTTCCCCCAAGTCTTCCTGCTCCCCAACCACACAGAGTGACACCAACTGGTTGGAAAGACTGAGCCAGTTGCCCGCTGAATATTCTGCCTTCTGAATTTGTCTGAAAGAATGAGTCAGGAATTCTGTGGTGAGTTGGGGTATAGACAGGGCCAATTTGCAAGACTTCATGGTGATTTAAGACATTCTAATGTGGGTGGTAGAAAGTGAGCTTTTTTAGCTGCCAAAGTCTAGTTCTTGAGTTTACTTGAGAACTTTTTTTTTAGTGAGAGAGAAAGAGGGGTATATAAGATTAATAAATTATAGATGCTTTCACCTATTCCTTTCCTGTCTTTATCCCTCATTTTTGGACTGCGATGTCACTGTGTTAGGGCCTTGTCTTTAAGTTCTAACTTCTGATCTTAAAACTATATATTTGGCTTGATAAGGAACATACAAAGCTGTCTAAGTCATGGGTTTCATACCAGGCTCAGCCACATACCAGCTCTAAACTGAGCCTTAGTTTTTGTTTTTGTTTTTTAAGATTTTATTTCATTATTTTTAGAAAGAGGGGAAGGGAGAGAGGCAGAAAGGGAGAGAGACATCAATGTATGGTTGCATTTCACCTGCCTCCAGCCACAGACCTGACTGGAGACCTGGTTTGCAACCTGGTTATGTGCCCAGGCTGGGGAATCGAACCTGCGACCTTTGGGTTCGTAGGCTGGCGCCTTAACCACTGTGCTACCAGCCAGGGCTGAGCCTTAGTTTTTAACTTAATAGAAACCTATCTCTTCTCCCAGATACTTGTTTGTTGTTTAAAATAAATGAAAACATGAGATATAAGTGCCCTTTACAGGGTTAACACATGTCATGAGCTCTACAAATGATAGTAACTGTGGTTGTTACTGTTAATAATGAAAACATTTGCATGTTAGGTTGGAACTCAGTTTATCCGTGGTGTGTCTGGAGGAGAAAGAAAAAGGACTAGTATCGGAATGGAGCTAATTACCAACCCATCCATCTTGTTCCTGGATGAGCCCACAACTGGTTTAGACTCAAGCACAGCAAATGCTTTTATTTTGCTCCTGAAGAGGTAACTGCAACGGAAACATGATTCTTTCATTTGTGCAATATGTAATGGCTTGTTGTATGCAAGGTATTCATCTTGATTTGGGGAATTCAGAAATGAGCACAATACACACTTCTCATTTTGGAGCGTAACAGTCAATTAAGAAGTATAGGTGTTTCAAGAAGAATGAAGCAGGATAAGAGTATAAGGAAGACCAACATGGTAGGGTGGGTGGTGCCATATTACCTAGTATTGAACTTAGGTCCCCTATGCTCTCTGAAAGATAACATAGGATGAGAATTGAGTAACAGAAAATCAAGTTGAACTAGGAATCTAAAAGCAGGAATAAAGTGTTAGAGTTTTGTTTTGTATTTTTCCTAAAAGTGCAAGATTTAGATGTGTAATGATTCATTATTTTTTCACCTTTACCTTAGGATGTCTAAACAGGGACGAACCATCATCTTCTCCATTCATCAGCCTCGTTTTTCCATCTTCAAGTTGTTTGATAGTCTCACCTTGTTGGCTGCAGGAAGACTAATGTTCCATGGGCCTGCTTCAGAGGCCTTGGGATACTTTGCGTCAGCTGGTAAGGTTGCCTTT
>PVIW01012720.1:19744-30790 GCA_004026585.1 Noctilio leporinus
ATTTTTAATTTTATTGTTGTTGTATTACATCCTTCCCCTTTTTGCTCCCCTCTGTCCCCCTCCCCCCCCACCCATTCCCCCCAAAGTCAATCCCACCTGTTGTCCATGTCCATGGTTCCTTTATACTAGGTTCTTGTCTAAACTGCTTCCCTTCCTTGCCTCTGCCTCCCCCCTCTCCCCAACCCCTTTCCCCCTGACCACTGAAGGCCTATTCCCTGTATTCACATATTTGGTTCTTTTTTGCTTGTTGTTAGTTTTGTTCATTATTGTCCTGTAATGGGTGAGATCATATGATATTTGTCCTTCACTGACTGGCTTATTTCACTAAGCATAATACTCTCCATTTCCATCCATGTTGTTGCAAAGGATACGAGTTCCTTCTTTCTTTCTGCTTATTTAGGTCTTTCTTACCCTATCTGAATATGTATAAGTACCTATGTACGTGTAAGACCATTTCTACTGGGCTTCTATCAGTTCTGCTCCCCAGTTCTGGTGACTGTTTCCTAAGAGTTTAACAAATATGTTGTCCTCATAATCAGTTATTAGTCTATCAAACATATTTGGGAAGGTCTAATACCCCAAATCATTTGTCTTCTTGGCCATATAACAGATCAGGCTATATTATTATTATTTTTTCACTGCAAGGGATGTTGGTCTGCCTTGATGTGAGGGTTCATGGAAATTCTGCTTAATTTTCTAGTAATATTACATTGGAAATTTAGTCCTTGAATGGATATGGGTAAATTGCCAGTCTATAAAATGGCTACTCTTGAGTCTGATTTCAATGGCCAACATTTCTCTCAGTTCTGGGCTGCCTAGTTCTATTTCAGATTAAAAGGGATAATTTATTTTTTTTGTGGGTCATACAATCTGCTTCATTTTAGAGATAAATGGATGTTTTTATAGATGATGCTACATGACCCTATTTATGGCTTTCAATATTTTCTAGATATCTTTGATATTTTAATTGATTTTTTTCAGAGAGAGAAAGAGAAACATTGATTTGTTGTTTCACTTATTTATGCATTCATTGGTTGATTCTTTTTCTTTTTTAAATTTAATTACATCCATCCCATTTTTACCCCACTCTGTCCCCTTCCCCACCCTCATTGGTTGATTCTTATATGTGCCCTGATACCATGACTGGGGATTGAACCCACAATTTTGGGGTTTTGGGGATGAAGCTACCTGGGCAGAGCACTAGCTATCTTTGAAAATTAGTTTTTGTTTAATCTCTATCATTTAACATAGATGGGTCTGCAGAATCTAGTGGCAATGACTCTAAGAGTCAAACCATAGGCCAATTTGAGTTCAGATGATCAGGCATAAGAAGTGAAGGTAAAGCATTTAGATGTGCTGTGCTAATCAGTTTCTGTCACTAATGCTGCTCTGGTGATTTGTTTTCTATTGAAATTACAGCAGCATTAAGGATGACAATGTGGACCTTAATTTAGTAGGTGGAGGAGTAATCACTGATGAAGTGGGTACTGGTATTCTGGCAGCCCTAGACAAACCCAGAGAATAGAACACCCTGGGCTGGCTTTGCCTGTTTCCTTGCTTTGATGAACATTAGTCCTACCTACAGCTTTTTTTTTTTTTTTTTTTTTTTTTAACTTTTTTTTCTTGAACTGATATGTATATTTTAAATACATATGTGTAAGCATTAGAGCATTTTGAGTTGTTTCAAGTCTTCTGAATTATGTTGTGTAAGGCTTTCTGAGAATTCAAGGTTGGTTCAGAGTATGAACCATTGGTTCAATGTATTCTCCTGAAAGAATTGTTGAGATGCTGTGTGATTTAATATGTAAAAAGAAAAAGTTAATTAGTGAAGAAAGAAAGAAAGAAGAAAGAAGAGAGGGAGAAATCATTAGATTCTGTCTCTCCCAGCCTCATCCCGCTGACTCCCTGTAGTGAGTCTTTGTTTTCCTAAATCATCATGTTCGTGTACCTGATTTGCCTTCTTTTGAAGGTCACCACTGTGAGCCCTATAATAACCCTGCAGACTTCTTTCTTGATGTTATTGGAGACTCCTCTGCTGTAGCGTTAAAAATGGAGGACAAGGATGGTGAAGGTATGTACATCTGTCGAGAGTCTGATTACCTAATTGAATTGCCTGAAGTTGAGCAATGTGGTAACTCATCAAATTTTGGCTTTGTGAATTTGTATAATGAATGCTGCCCTTTGATACCACTTGTCTTAGATTGTTCAGGCTACTGTAACAAAAATATCACAGACTAGGTGAATTAACAACAAATATTTGTATCTATTGAGGTCCCACTTCCTGGCCTGCAGGTGGACTACCATCTTCTCCTTGCTGCTTCATCACACAGGAGGTGTGGGGAGGGGGCTCTTAAGAACCCTCTTATAAGGGCAGTAATCTCCTTCCTAAGGTCTCTGCCCTCATGAACTAATCACTCCTCAAAGGTCCCACTTTTAAATGCCATCACACTGGGGATTGGGTTCCAGTATATGAATTCTGCTGGGGACGCAAACATTTAGTCTATAGCATCAGTCAACACAGATTTTGTTGCCTGTGAGTGCTGTGTATTCTTTTTTTTTTTTTTTAAGATTTTATTTATTATTTTTAGAAAGAGGGGAAGGGAGAGAGGCAGAGAGGGAGAGAGACATCAATGTATGGTTGCTTTTCACCTGCCTCCAGCCACAGACCTGACTGGAGACCTGGTTTGCAACCTTGTTATGTGCCCTGGCTGGGGAATCGAACCTGTGACCTTTGGGTTTGCAAGCCAGTGCCTTATCCACCGTGCTACCAGCCAGGGACTTGTATTCTTTATTTAATTTATAAATGATCATTTACATGATAGTATCAGTTCTAAAGGGAAATTCCATTAAAAAACATGCTCATGGTTTACGTAATGTTTTGAAATAAGAAACTTAGCAACTTCTGCATTTGTACATAGTAGAAAGCAAGGATTAGGTTGTTCTGGTAAGAATTACAACTTCTGTTAGGAAGTTTATTTGAAAAGAATCAGGGTACAAAAATAGTTAGGGAAAGGTCAGTGGGTTTGCAGTATTCATAAGTATAAGGAAGTAATCAGGCCAATTAAGTATTTTTTTTTCTAATGTGTAAAGCAATGACCGATCTAATAATTTTTATAATCAAGTTAGAATTAAATGTTAGGAAAGAATCTAATAAAGGGGTACCAGAAAAATGGATAATCAGATCTTTTGTTACTGTTTCCTTCTATCCACTTTTATTCCAAAGCCAAGGAGGCTGAAGAACCTTCCAAGAGAGATAAGCCAAACATAAACGCCAAATTAGCGGCATTTTATGTCAACTCTGCCTTCTTCAGAGAAACAAAAGTTGAATTAGATCAACTATCAGAGGTTCAGAGGCAGAAGAAGAACGTGGCTGTCAAGGAAGTTACTTATGCCACCTCCTTCTGCCATCAAGTCAGATGGATTTCCAAGCGTTCATTCAAAAACTTTCTGGGTAATCCCCAAGTCTCCATAGCTCAGGTAACCTGACAAATTTTCTAATTATGCTGTGAAATACTCATGCAGAAACATTAGATTCTGATATAAGCTATTTTAGGATTATAATTACCTTCTACCTACCTTTCCATTTACTTATCCCAACTCTATTTGGAATATAGAAATAGTCTATAGAACAAATAAAATACAATTAAGTTATTATATACAGAAAACTTTTATGTGTTTTTTGGAATACCTAATTCAAAATTTTTATTGATTTAGACAAGCTGTAATAGATCATTTTTGTACAGAACTTTTTTTCAAAAATTGTGAACATGGTAGCTGCTCATGTTCCTTTCCTGACTGGGTCAAAAAGTCCCTATTGCTGTGTTGGGAGCTTATCATTTTAGAAACAAGTTTGGTGAATCTGGTCAACCTGGTTGCCCATTGGTCACCAGTGAGATATGATGGACTTCATCCTTTGTGTGATTTATGCATATTTTTTGAGTCAGAAAATAACTTTAATTTCTCTTGCCCCTGAAAGTGGTTTATAAGTGCCTTGTCCAAGTCACATATATTGGAATTCTGGGCAAGGTGTGGTTAGAGTGTGGAAGTATTTCTAATACACCATGATTCTGAATCTTTTGGTGCCAGGCTTCCTTCAGTGGCAAACCCCAGGCCTAGTACCTGCAGATCACATATTCAGTCTACTTGCTTCCTCAGTGAACTCAAGTCTGATGAAGTAGTTCCAACAAGGCTCAGAGCCCTGGCAATCTCATAGAATAAGGATAGAACCTTGTATTTCCCTGAGCATCTGGTAAGGGGGCTCACTTAGTTCTTGTTCAGATTTATAAATACTGGAATATGAGCTTTGGGCAGGAGTAGGCAAAACTTTTTCTGTAAAGGGCTAGATACTGAATATTTTAGGCTTTGTGGACCATGTGGTCATTGTGTCATGTAGTCAACTGTCATTTTAGGGAGAAAATAGTCATAACAATACATAACAAATGAGCATGGCCATTGTCCAGTTAAACTATTCATAGACCCTGAAATTTGAATTGCATATAAATTTCAAATAATCTATTAATATTTGAACAGCATATAAATTTCTCCCTTTTTCCAATTACTGAAAAATGGTGAAAAATTTTATCTCAAAAACCAAACAAATAGGTAATAGACCCTAAGTGGCCCATGGGATTTGGATTTTTGAACTTGACGTATTTCATTTAAATGTTTGAATATGTATCTATTAAAATGTTCTGTGGATTCAGAAGTAAATCATGTATTTGTAATCTTGTAGCTGTGCTTACGTTTGAACTAATCATTTACTTGATTTAGGCTTTGTTTCTGATAATGCATTTAACAAAAGGTTATATTTGGAAGATCCTAGACTGAATAGATTGTGTATAATGCTCATTTAATGTACTATTTTCTGATCAAATCAATTTGGAAAACATTATCATATCTCTTGTAGATTCATTGTTTCTATTGGCATATTAAACATTTGACTATGGCTTAAATTTTGTAGATGGCCATAAACATCCCTCAAAACTCAACTTAAAGAATATTGGTAAACACATTTGAACAAAGATGCAGTCACATATTAGAAAATTTTTTACTTTCTTCTTCTTCTTTTTTTTTTTTTCCTGTTAAGAACAGGGGCCAGATACACAGGTGGCATCTCCTGTACAGTGTTTGTTTGGTTTCCTTTTTTTTTAAATACAAGAAAGAATAACATAAATGCACCTTGAAGAAATAACAAGATTATAAGATTAATCATTTTGTCAGTATGTTTGAAAGCTGACTTTGGAACTACTTTTAGAATTTTGAAGCCTTTAGGAAACATCCTAATGATAATACTGATAATCTGTTAGTATATGATATCAAGTTTGAATGCAAAATAAAGAACTGGGAGTGTCCATTTTTTTTTTAACTTTAACTTTGAGGAGTCCAAGGTACATGGTAGGATAATCAATTTTTTATTAGTTTCTTAATGTTTTCCCATTTAAATATAATTTAAAAGTACAATAGGTATAATTTCCCTAAGTAAATTATACCACAATACAATCCTTAACCCTTCACTTAAAAAAGTGTCTGTGAGAGACATGTTACCAATTTTCAAAACAGTGATATATCTCTACTTCCTTATCATACAACATTCCTGTAGTATTATGAGTTTTATGTGTGCTCTAAAAATTGTATTTATTTTTAATATTAACAGTATATTCTGTTTTCACTTGAACCTTTTGAAATATTACACAACTATGCATGTTCACAAGTACAAAGGTTGAGAATTCAGGACAGAACTCTTAGTCACTTGACTTTATTTCATTTCCCCAGTGGCTTTGGTAGACACTTGCACTATTCTCCACCCTATGTGGTATCCCAGGCCCAGCAGTTAAACAGGACCTTGAACCAGAGTGCCTGGGAAGTTCTAGGAGGAGCCTTAGCTTTTCTGTAGTCTACTTCATTCTCCTTCAGTCTCCCCAAGACACATAAATTAATTTTTATTTTAACTTGGAGGGCAGTCTAATAACATACTTTATTTTATATTTTCCCAAGGACTTTGGCCAAGTCATTTAAAATATCTATCTCAATAGAAGGATTTGCTTATTGTAAAAATAAATGATGTATAACGTTTTACCTTTAATTGAAACTCTTGTTTGTCTTTTACTTTTTGAAAAGATAATTGTAACAATCATCCTGGGGCTGGTTGTAGGTGCCATTTTCTACGATTTAAAAAGTGACCCTACTGGAATTCAGAATAGGTAAGTACATTTGGATCTTGACTTTGGGAAAGTGCTGTTACTTTTTTCAATATTATAAAAGTTTATTTAAAATATGAATTTCAGACAAATATAGAACAAATTGAGGCGTAGGATAAGTCAGTGAATTAAAGGTTGCATGAAAGACTTAATGTTTTGTAAAACATTACAAATCTGAATATTCTTCAGATTTCCAAACAGAGACTCTATCTATTGAACAATACCTTCATATCCCCACCTTTCCCCAGCCCCTGGAAACCACCATTATACTTTCTGTCTCTGAATTTGACTACTGTAGGCATGTAAGTGTATCATACACTATTTGTTCTTGGGGACTGGCATATTCCCCTTAGCATAATGTCTTCATGGATCATCCATGTTGCAGCATTTGTCAGAATTTTTTCCATTTAAAGGTTGAATTATATTCCATTGTATGGATATACCACATTTTGTTTATCCACTTATTTGTCCATGGACACTTGGGTTGTTTCCACCATTGGCTGTTATAAATAATGCTGCTATGAACACGCTTATACAAAATGCTGTATTTTGGAGTCTCTGCTTTAAAATTTTTTGAGGAACTTTATCCTGTTTTCCTACAGAGCTGCATTTCTATAAGCAGTGAGCAAGGATATAGTTTCTTCCCAACCTGGGAAACACTGTTTGTCTTTATTACAGCCACTCTAATTGGTGTGAATTAGTATCTCATTGTGGCTTTGATTGGCAATATGATTAGTGGTGCTGAACATCTTGTGGTTATTGGCCTTTTATGTGTCTTCTTTGGAGAAGTGTCTGTTCCAGTTCTTTGCCTATTTTTTAATTGGATTTTTTATTGTTGATCTGTAAGAGTTATTTATATATTTTGAATTGTATCAGATGCAAATTTACAGATATTTTCTGCCATTCTGTAGCTTGTCTTTTCACTCAGTTGATAGTGTTCTTTGATATACATAGTTCAGTTTATCTATTTTTTTCATTTGTTGCCTGTGAAAGTCATTTTCCTTTCTATTTTTTTATTTGTTTGACATGAGGAGGTAAATAGGACTCAGTTTTTTCTACTGTAACATGGAGTACTACCTTGAAAAAAAATTAGAATACATTAAATTTTCCCTGGCTGGGTAGCTTGGGTTATTATTATTTTCTGCCTTTTTAATTGTTCATTTATAGTTGTTTCAATTTTTCACCCATTGCTCTTTCCTGTCCTACCCAATTCCTCCCACCCCCTGCTTCCAGAGGCAATCCCCACACTGTTGTCCATGTCCATGGGTCATTTATACATGTTCCTTAACTAGATCCTTCCCCTTCCTTCTCCCCTTATTCCTCTTCTCACTCCACCTGGTTACTATCAGTTTGTTCCTTATTTCCATGCCTCTGGTTCAATTTTTCTCATTTGTTTGTTTTGTTTGTTAGGTTCCTCTTATAGGTGAGATCATATGGTATTTGTTTTTCACCACCTGGCTTATTTTACTTAGCATAATACTCCTCAGTTCCATACATGTTGCCTCAAAAGATAGGAGTTCCTTCTTTCTTTCTGCTGAACAATATTCCATTGTGTAAATGCACCAGTTTTTTTTTGATCCACTCATTTACTGATGGGCACTTAGGCTGTTTCCAACAATTTGCTATTGTAAATAGAGCTGCTATGAACATAGGGGTGCATAGGTTGTTTTGAATTGGTGTTTTAGGATTGGTTGAGCATAATCCCAGCAAGTGGAGTCTCTGGGTCAAAAAGAAGTTCCATTTTAGTTTTTTGAGGAAATTCCATACTGTTTTCCGCAGTTGCTGCATCAGTCTGCATTCCCACCTACAGTGTACTAGGGTTCTCTTTTCTCCACATCCTTGCCAACACTTGTTTGTTGATTTGTTAGTGATGGCCATTCTGACTGGTGTGAGGTGGTATCTCATTGTGGTTTTAATTTGTATGTCTGATGGCTAGTGATGTTGAGCATCCTTTCATTATGTCTATGGGGACTCTCTGTCCTTCTTGAAGTAGTGTCTGTTTAGGTCTTTTGCTATTTTTTAATTGATTGTTTATCTTTATGGTGTTGATGTGTATGAGTTCTTTATAAGTTTTGGAGATCAAACCCTTGTCTTTGTTATCATTGGCAAACATATTGTCCCATACTGTTGGTTCTCTTTTCATCTTGATGATGTTTTCTTTAGCTGAGCAGAAGCTTATTCATTTGATTTAATCCTATTTGTTTATTCTTTCCTTTATTTCTATTGCCCTAGGAGACATATTGGTAAAAATATCAGTGTGTGGGATATCTGAAATTGCACTGCCTATGGATTTCATCTAGGACTTTTTTTTTTTTTTTAAAGGATCATTCTGAATTATACAATAATTACACTTAACTTTATGCTGCTTTCCTATTTATTATAGACACTGTGCATTTCTGTGGTTGACAACAGCATCAGTGTTTATATGTGAAACATTTTTCTTCTTGCACAGAAGATATATAGATCAAATACTATTATCCTTGTTTTATTCATGAGAAAAATGGAGACTCAGATAAGCTAATGACATTCAAGGTCCAGGACAATATCCAAAACTTTCAACTTGTAACTTACTGTCTGTTTGCTTGCTTGCTTTCTCTCTTTCTCTTTTCGTCTAGGACTTTTATGGTGTCACTTATGTTTAAGTCTTCTATCCATTTTGAGTTTATTCTGGTGTATGATGTAGTTGATAGTCTACTTTCATTTTTTTAACTTGTACTATTCCAGTTCTCCCAACACCATTAGCTGAAGAGGCTATTTTTACTCCATTTTGTGCTTCTGTCCCCTTTGTCAAATATTAATTGACCATGTGCTTCTTTTTGGGCTCTCTATTTTCTTTCATTGATCTATGTGTCTGCTCTTATGCCAGTACCAGACTGTTCTGATTACATTGGCCTTTAGTATAGTTTGATCTAGGTAGTATGATCCATACTACTTCATTTTTTATCTCAAGATTGCTGAGGCTATTCAAGGTCATTTTTGATTCCATATAAATCTTCAAAGAATTTGTCCTCTATCTGTGAAATATATTACTAGTACTTTAATAGGGATGGCATTGAACCTAAAGATTGCTTTAGGTAGTATGCACATTTTAATAATGTTAATTCTTCCAATCCAGAACACAGTATATGCCTCGATTTATTAGTATCTTCCTTAATTTCTTTCTTTAGTGTTCTGTAGTTTTTTGAGTATAGGTGTTTTACCTCCTTGGTTAGGTTTATTCCTAGGTACTTTATTTTTTCTTGCTGTTGTAGTAAATGGGATTTCCCCCCTAGTTTCTACTTCTGATATTTCCTTGATCATGTACAAAAATGCCTTCAATTTTTTAATATTGACTTTGTATCTCACTATTTTGCTGTATTCAGTTATTAGGTGAAGTAGTTGGTGGAGTCTATAGATTTTTTAAATCATTTTTTATTTTAAAATTACAGTTCATATTCAACATTATATTAGTTTCAGGAGTACAACATAGTGATTCAACATCCGTATACCTTACAAAGTGATCCTCCCAATAAGCCTTGTATCCATCTGACCAACACATAGGTATCACAATACTATTGACTTATTCCCTGTGCTGTACCTGATATCCCTGTGACTTTTTAAAACTGGCAATTTACACATATTCATCCCTTTCACCTTTTTCACCCACATCCTCAACATCCCTCCTGTCTGGCAACCCTCAGTCTGTTCTCTGCATTTATGAGTCTGTTTTCGTTTTGTTTGTTCATTTATTTTGTTTAGATTCCACATATAAGTGAAATCATACAGTATTTGTCTTTCTCTGTCTGACTTATTTCACTGAACGTAATACCTTGTAGGTCGATCCATATTGTCACAATTGGCAAGGTATCATTTTTCTTAATGACTAATATTCCATTATATATATGTACCACTTCTTTTTTTTTACTATTATATATTTTTGTATGTTTTATTGATTGCACTGTTACAGTTGTCCCAAGTTTTTTCCCTTTGCTCCCCTCCACCCAATCCCCCTGTTCCCTCCCACAGTACCCCCCTCTGTCTTAGTTCATGGGTTGTGAATATAAGTTCTCTGATTTCACCCTTTCCTATATTATTTTAATTCACCCTATCTATCTTGTACCTACCAACTATGTTTCCTAATCCCTGCACCATTTTCCCCATTTTGCCCCCTTCCCCTCCCAGCTGGTAATGCTCCCAATGACCCCCATACCTATGATTCTGGTCCTATTCTGGTTGTTTGCTTGTTTTTTTTTTATTTCCCTTTTTATTTTCCAGGTTCTGTTGTTGACAGTTATGAGTTTGCTGTCATTTTAATGTTCGTAGTTTTGATCTTCTTTTTCTTAAATATGTCCCTTTAACATTTCATATAATAAGGTATTGGTGATAATAAACTCCTTTAGCTTTGCCTTAACTGGGAAGCACTTTATCTGCCCTTCCATTCTGAATGATAGCTTTGCTAGATAAAACAATCTTGGTTGTAGGTCCTTGCTTTTCATCACTTTGAATGTTTCTTTTCCAGGCCCTTCTTGCCTGCAACGTTTCTTTTGGGAAATCAACTGATAGTCTTATAGGAACCCTTTTGTAGGTTTCTGTTGCTGCTTTTAAGATTCTCTTAAAATGCGACTCAACACCAGGGAGACAGACAGCCCAATTAAGAAATGGGCAAAGGACCTGAACAGACAACTCACTGAGGAAGATATACAAAGGGCCCAGAGGCATATGAAAGAATGCTCAACATCACTAGTCATCAGAGAGATGCAAATTAAAACTGCAATAAGATACCACCTCACACCTGTCAGAATGGCAATCATCAGCAAATCAACAAACAACAAGTGTTGGTGAGGATGCGGGGCAAAGGGAACCCTCATAC
>PVIW01012721.1:8968-30785 GCA_004026585.1 Noctilio leporinus
CGACTCAACACCAGGGAGACAGACAGCCCAATTAAAAAATGGGCAAAGGACCTGAACAGACAACTCACTGAGGAAGATATACAAAGGGCCCAGAGGCATATGAAAGAATGCTCAACATCACTAGTCATCAGAGAGATGCAAATTAAAACCACAATAAGATATCACCTCACACCTGTCAGAATGGCAATCATCAGCAAATCAACAAACAACAAGTGTTGGCGAGGATGCGGGGCAAAGGGAACCCTCATACACTGTTGGTGGGAATGTAGGCTGGTGCAGCCACTGTGGAAAACAGTATGGGGTTTCCTTAAAAAACTAAAAAACTAAAAATGGAACTGCCTTTTGATCAAGCAATTCCACTACTTGGACTATACCCAAAGAATCCTGAAATACCAATTCTTTTTTTTTTTTTTTTTAAGATTTTATTTCATTATTTTTAGAAAGAGGGGAAGGGAGAGAGGCAGAGAGGGAGAGAGGCATCAATGTATGGTTGCTTTTCACCTGCCTCCAGCCACAGACCTGACTGGAGACCTGGTTTGCAACCTTGTTATGTGCCCTGGCTGGGGAATCGAACCTGCGACCTTTGGGTTCACAGGCCAGCGCCTTAACCACTGTGCTACCAGCCAGGGTGAAATATCAATTCTTAAGGACCTATGTACACGCATGTTCATAGCGGCACTATTTACAATAGCCAAGTGCTGGAAACAGCCTAAGTGCCCATCCGTGGATGATTGGATCAAAAAACTTTGGTACATTTACACAATGGAATTCTATATAGCAGAAAGAAAGAAGGAACTTGTACCCTTTGCAACAACATGGATGGAACTGGAGAGTATTATGCTTAGTGAAATAAGCCAGACAGTGAAGGACAAATATCATATGATCTCACCCATTACGGTACAATAATGAGCAAAACTAACAACAAGCAAAACAGAACCAAATATATGAATACAGTGAATAGGCCTTCAGTGGTCAGGGGGAAAGGGGTTAGGGGGACGGGGGAGACAGAGGCAAGGAAGGGGAGCAGCTTAGACAAGAACCTAGTATAAAGGAACCATGGACATGGACAACAGATGGGATTGACTTTGGGGGGAATGGGTGGGTGGGGAGGGGAACAGAGGGGAGCAAAAAGGGAATGGGTGTAATACAACAACAATAAAATTAAAAAAAAATCTCAGAAAATTTAGCTTTTCATCAGCCAATTCAGACAATGTTTTTAAAGTAAAGATAAATAAGCAGGAAGATAAATAGCCCAAGTACAAGAGCAACGAAAGTAGTGAGGCAGAATATAATTGTGCCTATCTGTAAAATTTTCTGTATGGAATGAGAGGAAGCACAGTTGTAACAGATTAGGTACACTGTGTCCAAACGCTTTTGTTTGAGATGATTTGTCAAGTCATAAATAAAAGTCACAACCAGGACGTGGAATAAATTCAATCAGTCGAAAGTGTCAGATGATTTATTTCACAATTATAGGCACAATTCTAAGTTTAAAAACTTTAGAATGATTCATGAAATATACTGTTCTTTCTATAATGAATATTATATTGATAAAATGATGCTGAATAGCACTTTTCCTAGTTAATCAAAGTTATTTCCTTTTCATTTTGAATATTTCTAAGCCTCAGGCAAAGATTTCCATCAGTAATGCCCACAGTGTGTCACATTCTACACTGATTTTGTGAACAAGTTTAGAGGAAAAAAGAGAATCACTTGTCTCCTTTGAACATTAATTGCTTCAGTTTTTTTCCCTAATGTATATCATTTGATAGTTCTGATAGCATGTGCTGAGTGGTAAGCATATAAAATTCTTTCCTATCAATTAAAAGAGTAAAATTATTTATATTCTATTTGAAAGGTTAAATTATCTTATCAGTAAGTTTATTTTACTTATTTTTTTTCCATCAAACATTATTTAAGTGTTCTCTCTCCACTTGAAAGCAATACAATTGATGGTTAAGATCATCACTATTATAATAATATTACTGAGCATGTGCTATAGGCCAGACTCTACTCTAGTTCCATTATACATAGTATGTCTTTTAATTCATATGACAGTCCTGTAGTAAATGCTATTGGATTATTTGTTTATTTTACAGATTATGATACTGAAAAACTGAGAGTTTAGTGAACTTGAGATTTAGCTAGTAAATGATGAGTCCAGAATCTGAATCTAGGCAAAGAGAACATTTATATAAGAATTAATAGTAGTAAGTCTGATTCCCTCACTGTCTCCCATCACCAAGTTTGGTTAGATTTTGTATCATTTAAAGATTAGTTAAAATAGCCTGGCTGGTGTGGCTCAGTGGATTGAGCACTGGCCTGTAAACCAAAGGGCTGCTGGCTTGATTCCCAGTCAGAGCACATGCCTGAGTTGCAGGCCATACCCCAGGGTATGGGGGTGGATAGTGAGACAACTACGCATTGATGTGTTTCTTCCTCACTTTTCTCTCCCTTCTCTATATAAATATTATTTTCAAAAAGAATCACAGCTAAAAATAAATAAATAAAATTAGTTAAAGTAAAGTTAGGGGCTCATAATTCATTTACTCATGAAATACTTATGAAGACCATACTGTAGGGCAGGATCATTTTTAGAGGCTGACATCTACTGCAGGCAAATATTTGTGTGGACTGAGAAATACATATGGGTGCATTGCAGGATCATTTGCAGGGCATGTAGCCTCTGTCACAACTACTCAACTTTGCCATTGCAGCATGAAAGAATTTACAGAAAACAGGTCAACAAACAGACAGGGCATTTCACAAATTAACTTTATTCCCAAAGCACAATATAGCTAAAGATCAGATTGAGTCTATTGGCCATGGTTTGCTGAACCCTCTTGTATAATTTTATGTAATGCTTATTTAAAATAAATTGTATATTAATGTATGTACACGACCTGATTTTTCATTACCTCACATAACTTAGAGAAATCTTGTATTGGTCTTTATCACTATTTTTAAGTTTTTGTCAATAGAAATCTTCATTATTAATTTACTAGCTTATTTATCCATTCCTATCTTGGTCAACATTTGAATGGTTTTCATTTTTTTCTTTGTAAAAAGGTTTTTATTACTAAAATTTTAATGTGTTTAAATTTCAACTCATTCATATATATTTTTAATGGCTTGTTCATAATCTAAAGTAAACTTTGATGGCTCAAACATGAAGATAGAAATAGTGTTTTTAAGTAGATGCATAGGTAAGTAAGTATGTAGGTAAGTCAGTATGTATTTAAAGCATGAATTTCCAGGGGCCATATTTTACATGACATCTCTTTTTCTTTCACTTGAATCTTGAAGAAGAATGGTCATAATAATTTCACACTAACTGGGCAGTTCAGGAAAGAAGAACACCAAGAATGTTTTCTATCAGAATTATACTTCCTTGTATACACACATAGACACACATACAAAACACTCTTGTGGAGAACTGTGGCTAATAGATACTAGTATTTATCCTATTAAATTGTAGGTGTTAATCGCATGAGCATCTACCAGTCAGAACAGATATTAGGGTGTTTTAAAAATTAAACTAAAAAATTACTGGTTTATTTCACTTAGCATAATATTCTCCAGTTCCACCCATGCTGTCACAAAAAGGCATTCTTTCTTTCTGCTGCTTAGCATTGCATTGTGTAAATGTACCACAGATTTTTGGTCCACTTCTTTACTGATGGGCACTTAGGCTGTTTCCAGCACTTGACTATTGTAAATAGTGCTGTTATGAACATTGGCATGCATAGGTTCTTTTGAATTGGTGTTTTAGAATTCTTAGGGTAAAATCCTAGAAGTAGAATTGCTGGATCAATTGGCAGTTCTATTTTTAGTTTTTTGAGGAGATTCCATACTGTTTTCCACAGTGGCTGCACTAGTCTGCATTCTCACCAACTGGGTACTAGGGTTCTCTTTTCTCCACATTCTCACCAGTACTTATTGTTTGTTGCTTTATTAATGATGACCATTCTGACCGGAGCGAGGCAATATCTCATTGTGTTTTAATTTGCATCTCTCTGATGGCTAGTGATGTTGATCATCTTTTTATATGTCTATGGGCCATTTGTCAGTGAAAGACAAATACCATATCATTTCACCTATAAGAGGAACCTAATGAACAAAATTAAACTAACAAATAAAATAGAGCCAGAGGCATGGAACAGACTGACAGCAACCACAGGGGAAGGGAAAGGGGGATAGTAATGGAAAGGAGGGAAAGGGACTAGTCAAAGAACATGTATGAATGACCCATGGACATGGACAATGGTGTGAGAATTGACTGTGGGAGTGGGCTGGGTGGAGGAGGGGGAAGGAGGAAATATTGGGGCACCTGTAATAGAATAACAATACAAATTTTTATATAACCCATAAAAATGAAATAAAAATTATGGTAATATTAATATCGGTAATAAATCAGTCTTTCAGGAAATGTAGCAATCCAAATAAGAGGGAGGTCCCTTATATAATGCCATATAACATCTGAACAGCATTTAAATTCCCAAAATATACTTGGAGAAAAATTCTTGCTTATCCTTAAAATTATTACATTTGACATAGTAAGGATATCAGAAAATCTATCCTCTTAAATTTATTATTAAAAGTAATTAATAATTACTTTGTATCATGTAGTCAACTAAGAGCTCTATGTATGTTAGTCAATTTAATTCTCATAACTATCCTGTAAAATAGGTTCACTTTCATAACAATCTATGCTGATCCAATAGGTACTAATTATTATCTCCATTGTGTTGGTACGGAAAAGGAGGTCGCAGAGGCTGAGTGACTGAGCAAGTTGATGCGACCTGTAAGTTGCAGAGCAGGAATTCAAACCTAAAGCATCCAGCTCTGGAGTCCTGCTTTTAACTACTATGCTACTTCACTTGAAACTTTAAGGAAAGGCCATATTTATTATACTCAAAGTGTTTTCTCTTTTGCAATCCTCCTTTCACCTTGGTTTTGGTATGACTTAAGTATCTTCATCCCTCAATAAATGTTTTCTTCTTTCTTAAGAAAATTATATTCATAAGCAAGCAAGGGTAGACAAACTGATCTTTCTGAAAAAAGAAAGAAAAATATGGAACATTTCACAAGCCACATTTTTAATTAATCAGGTGCAGTGATTTCTATTATTACCTGGGCCCACTTTTCTCAGTCATTTCACACGGTGCCAGAGGAATTGTTGGCTTTGTCTTAAAGTGCTCATATGCTACCCAGTGATGACAATTACCTGTCTCCTCCCTTTCCAGAGTCTTGATCTCTAAACGGAAAATGCTGTCAGCCTAATTTATAGATATCCTTATTTGAGGTAAGGACATGAAAGCCAGAGATTATACTGAGCAGAAAGCCTGCCAGAAAGCCAAACCCAAGACATAGGAAATAAATAACACAGGGAGGCACCCAGCAGGAACAAAGTCAAGTGATGGCTGCCAAGTGATAGTTGCTTGATCAAGAGCATTGGACCAGGCTCTCATGAGCAGGTTTGGATTAAATGATTAAACTGCTGGGTTGGAAATACTCACTGGGATTCCAGCTAACATCCTGTGCCCAGGAAGGTTTCCTTAACAGACTGAAGCAGCTGCTGCTTCTGCTATAAACCTTGATGCCAGCAACACACAGGTTGAATTCACTTCTATTTCATCAGCTACCTAGCACTATGAAACACATAATTTTTTTTGATACACTCTGTTCCATCAAAACATAGTCGGACATTACTATTTCTTCCTTGTTTACAATGTGATTTTAGATGTTCTGAAGTACTTCTCAATCTGATGTTCTCAATAGCCTCCCTCTCCCCACCATGTGGAGGAAAGATGAATTCAGTTCCTTCCAGACTGCCTTATGGACAATGCATTTCAGACTGTACCCTGGGCTCTCCTCCAGGTCCCTGTGTCCTGCCAACGGGCATAGAAATGAGCACCTTTGCTCACAGCTCGCCAACACTTGGACCTTCCAGAAGGGCAAGAGCAATCACAGCTTATGTCCCTCTTTTCTTTCTCAAGTTTCCCTGCTATGACAATTCCATCTCCCATTGCTTTTTCTTTGCCCTAAAACAAGACTGTGTTTCCAACATATGCTTGACGGTGTTGGCAGTTTTCAAGGTACTATCTCCTATATTGTCTCGTTTTTGCTTTAAATTTAAATCTGCTGTAAATTGGACCATGATTGTAAATTTCACTCTTGAGATAGAAAAAGAAGACCCCAACAGTTAATAGAGTGCCAGTTAATAATGACTGCACACTCTAACACTGATGTTTATGCCATTCAGACTTGTTCCCATTTTCTCTTGCTCCTAATTGCTCTGTGTACTTACAGTGTCTCCCTTTCAGGAATATAAGTAATAGGGGTCTGCATCTTACTCAGCACTTAATTCAGCAAAATACACTTAGCATACGATCGATAATCTAAAGTGTCTAAATTACCATTCTTAAAATACTATCATATAGTTGAAGAAGCCCTCCCTGTGGTTTAATAAACATAAAATTCAGTTTCAAGTGGCCTATGTGATTATTACTTGATAAAAGCAATATTATTCCTAAGGAGGCAAAATTGGTTCTTGTAGAGGAAGCAAAATATCTTAGGTATTACAATAGTTTATGGCTCAACCCTATGTTAAAAAAAAATCTTATTCTTTAGTATTTAATTTTTATCCCTAGAAAGTATTTTATTTAATTTTAACATTCCCCTTTAGAAGGATAATAATAAAAATATTAAGAGAGGAAACTACTACATGGGTAAAAAGTGAAAAACTTCTTTTTTTTTTGAGAGATATTCTTTTAAAAACTATGTTTATTTATTGTTTTTAGAGAGAAGGGAAGGGAGAGAAGCAGAGAGGGAGAGAGACATCAATGTGTGGCTGCCTTTCACCTGCCTCCAGCTATGGACCTGGCTGGAGACCTGGCTTGCAACCTGGTTATGTGTCCTGGCTGGGAATCGAACCAGAGACCTTTGGGGTCACAGGCTGGAGCCTTATCCACTGTGTCACCAGCCAGGTCCTTCTTTTTCTTTCTTAATAAATATAATAATAATATGGCAATTCCCCAGTTATCTCAAAACTAATCTTAAGGTTTTATTTATTGAGTAGCTGTTTATCAAGCAGGTACTGGATGTCTTAGTTCCTAAGGTCTACTTCAGCACACTGTGTACAATGAGGGATGATTCAAAGAAGAAAAATACCTGATCTCCACTTTTAAGGAGTAAATATAGTTTGAAATTGGAGAAGGGAAATGAAAAGAAACTATCACCTATTATACACATGCTATGTAGCAAATAAAGCAATGGGAAATTTACCAACTTAATTCATCTGGCACACTATAAAATTTATGAAGTACACAAGGGTTAGGAAATCAGTCCTGTTCACCTAGCTGAAGGGTTACTAGATTACCCTGGATTTCCCAAAAATATCTGTTTTAATCTGAAAGTTCTTGCCCTAGGAATACCCTCAGACCAGACAAACTGAGATAGTAGGTCACCAGCTCTTGATTCAGAACTGAATTCATTAAACAAACAAACTGACAAACAAGATTAAAATTTATCTGTACTGTTTATGCTGTCTTCATGACCCAATTTATTTTCATGTTCAATCTTTTTCTAAAGGTTTACTATCTAGTCAATTAAAAATAATAATCAAACAAGATATAGTCAAGAATTATGTTTCCGCCCTGCCCATGAGGCTCAGTCAGTTGCAGTGTCATCCTCTACACCAAAAAGTTGTGGGTTCAATTTCCCAGTCAGGGCACATCACTAGGCTGCAGGTTTGATCCCAAGGTGGGCTGCATATGAGAGGTGAATGATCAATGTTTCTCTCTGTCTCTCTCACTCTCTCTAAAATCAATAAACATATTTTTGAGTGAGCATTTTAAAAAATAGGCTTCAAAAAATCACTTATTGGTGATCACTTACATTGGTGCTAATGAACTTGAGATTAAGACAGAGCCAACCTTATCTGTAATATTTGACATGTCTAAAAATAATATGAAAATATTCCTTCTATAAAATACTGCTTGTGTGTGTGTGTGTGTGTGCATGTGTAGTAAAGGTAGGATGATATCAGTGGGAGGAAGGGATTAGGAAAGAATCCTAAAAAGCTAAAGTAATTAACAGTGACCACCAACCATGGTGGTCTATACTCTATATTCTAGTATCACAAAACAATGCTCTTTATCTTAAGAGCAGTCATAGCTGTATAGTTACCACACTAAAACAACCATAAATATACTTGTTCCCCATGAATCAGTATGAACATCTGCAACAATTACTCACACAGAGAATAATGATTTAGCAGCTGTGCATACTAGACTAAGACTTGGGTAAGATTTAGGAAGACAGAAATAACACACTTATAATTTTAACAAAAGCATCAGGATCTATGATATATTATGTTCCCCTTTAAGAATAAATACAAATTATTGTTAGTGAAGACATAAAACAAATGTGTATTGCCCTGAGCAAGGTCCACATCTGTGAATACTTGTTGAAGTACATTTGGTTAATCCATGTAACAGCCATAAGACAAAGTGATGGTGCTGTTGTTTTTGAGTTTCTCTAAACATTTCTCATCTGATTCGAAACTCATGTCTACTCAATGAATAATTTTAAAGTAATGAGTGACTTCCCTCCATGTAAATCTTTAATGGCCTCTGCCTTCTGGTTTAGGTTTAATGTTGTGTGTTTGAGAGATCAGACTCAGAAGCCTGACTCGAAAGCAATGCACTCAAATCCATGCATTGGATTATCCATGCATTTACCATGATAGCCACGTGATAGCTTCCCTTCCTCAGAAGTTGCTCTCTATTAGATCCCTCCTTTTTCCTGATCCTTTCTTACTTATTACATCATTTCAGTATTTTAAATGTTCAATATTTTTAACCTGTAATGAAAAGTCCCTCCAAGCTCCAATTCATACCCTTTCCCTAGCCATCTATTTCTATCTCTTCACAGACCCCTGGAGCTATTTTACATTCATTGTCTCTTCTGCCCTACTTCCCTTTCCTTGTTAAGATACCCCACATCAAGTTTTTCCCCAAACACTTCACAGTCTCTTCAAAACCTCCTTGTGTTTTAATCAAATAGATAATTTTCTACCAATTTTTTTCATGTAGAAGGAGTTGGCAAAACTTTGATTCTGTACCAATTTTTTTCTAAACTCAAATATATCTTCCAGTCCATCCAGTGTTCTTCTCCTAAAGAAATTTCAAGATGAGGGTGTTCCTTGGAGTTGTATTCACTGATGTGAGTTTGGTTTCATTTACGTCCACAGTTCTACTGCCCATCTAAACATGGACACAACTCTCCACCTCCTACCAGATTGCTTTCTTCCACTCTTCACACATTTATTCCATAGCTGCTTCAAATTTGGAGGAGCACAGAATGAAATTTATGAGAACTGCACCCTTAAAGTGATCTCAGTTCCCAGCATTCAAGTCTCTGTCCATACCTACTTAAATTTCAAGCATTACTTCTCTTAATAGCTCACCTCCAGAAAGCTTCAATCTTTTCATTGTCTCTCAATGCATGTTCACTCTTTCCTTCACACAGTTGCTTACATCCAATGATTCATCATTATACCTACTCCATTGCCACATACCCTCTATTATGTTTTCATTGCTGAAGACCATTCCACCCCCTCTCTCTGAGTCAACAAAGATAAATACATAACTTTGGGGAAAACTAAACCATGAACATAGTATTAGTCTATCACCAGTAACTTCATCTAGGTCCTTAAAACATATATTGCTGCATTCACTTTCAACTTTATCAGGAAAATGTTTTGCTTTCTAAATTAACCTTTATAAATCCCTCTTACTAAGTTCATGAATCTTGAGTTCTACTTCTATGAAAAAATAAAAGCATTGAGAAGATAATTTCCACAGATTCCCAAATCATAACCACTATGCCTCCTGTAGCTGCAGCCATAAATTCAGCCTTTATCATGTTATTATGAATTCCATGTTCAACTTTGTTTCTAAAGCCAGTTGCTCCAGTTTTATACAGGACCCATCTCCTCCTGAGCATTAAAGAATAGTAATTGTCCTTTCATATTCCTATTTTATATTATAATTACCTTGCAATTAGCAAACACAATCTTATTCTATTCTTCATTGACACATCTGCCTCCAGGGATCATATCATTCTCTTTGCTCTCCTTTGAAGTAAAACTTTCTAAAAGATTTGCATGTATTAATTGTCTTCACTTACTTCCTTTAATTTTTTTCATTTGCCCAAATCAGGTTTCCATGACTGACCTTATGTATCCAAGTGCAGTGGTCAATTACCAAACATCATCTTGCTTAACAATACATAGCATTTGACAGTGGTGCTGAATTTCCTAAGGCAGATGCAGCCCTGAGTGTGTACCTACAACTTGGCCCTCTAGGCAGACATCATTTCATTACTCAACCTGCTCACCTCTAACAATCAACCCTGAGAAAAAACTCTCTCTTAGCTCTCTTTCTACTTTATTGCCTACTGTCATTTCACTTTTCCAGTCCCTAACTGTTAGAATGATCCTAGGGCTCAAGTTTTAAGTATTTTCCTTTTCCATTTATGCTAATCTCTTAGGTGATCTAATCCAGCCTCATAACTTAAATATCATCTGTGTGTTGAAAGCTACAAAAACATATATCTCTGGGTTAGGCCACTGTTGTCCTTGAAAACTAGAATTGTATATGCAACTGCATACCTGACATCTTGATTAGTCAATACAACACAAATATATTATGCCTGAAGCTAATTCCCTCACCAAATCTGCCCCCTTCTATCTTCTTCATGACAAAAATTGGCAACTCAAGTCTTCCATTTTCTCCAGCCAGACCTTGCCTCCTCTCTTAATCTCATACACTGTTGACTTTACCGTCAATGATCTCCCGAATTTAACCACTTCTCACTTAATATACTGATCCAAATCACCATCCTATAGTGCCAGATAGGAAACTATTATAACAATCTCTCCTCTTGTTTTTCTGCTTCTCTCAGTAGCTTATAACAATCTGTTATCAAGACACAAATGAGAATAATCTTCAGATCATTCTCAAAACATTCCAATAATTTTCTCTCTCATTTAGAGTAAAATGCAAAGACTTTGCCATCATTTATAAGGTGATAAATAGTTTACAAATTGTTCATGCTGTTCTAGTCCTACTAGTTCCCTTAATGTTTCTCACACATGACAAGCACACCTCTAACACAGGGTTTTTGAATTGGCTGTTTTCTTTGTCTGGCACATTCCCTTACATGGCTTCCTGCATCACTGACTTCAAATAAATCTCTGTTCAAATGCCACCTGAGTAATCTTTCCAGTTACTAAGCACACAGTTCTCCCTTCCTCCACTCTTATTTTCCTTCCTCATGTTTATATTCCCACAACATAAAACAGTTGACAAGCTATGGATATTCAATAAAAAATTTGTTAAAAGAAGAATAAAAATGCAGTCAGGAGGTAGCAATACCTATATGGTTTTAAAAAGTTTCATCATTCACAGTGTCTTTCTTTTTCCAAAGCCTAATGATTATATCAATATAAATCAATTATTGAAAGTTACATTAATTATTATTTTCCAGAAAATTAAATTGCCAGCATTTTGTTCACTTCTTCATAAAAGTGAGCTCTAGTTGTAGAATTAGCTGAAAATAGAATTTACCCATGACCTTTTATAATTCTATAGCTAAGAATTTTTTCCATAATTGAGTACAAAAGCCACACACATTTTCCCACAATTAACTTTGAAAATTATAGTCATTTTGATTGCTGATGATTTAAATGACATGTCTGCAGTTCTCTTGCTATGGGGCACATTGACTTTCCTGGATCTTCATTGATGATCTCCTGGATTCTGTGTCCAATATCTAGACTTGTGCAATCCTTGCATACCTTATGTGTTTTCCTTGTTGGTGTGGTGACATCAGGATCGGTGTCATACACCTTCTTCACATTGTCAACTGTACATAAAGGGATGTTATTGAAGCCTGCAATTTCCTAAGCAGTTCTCCCTGCATGCAGTCCAGAAATTGTGGTTGCTCTCACATCGTATTCCTTTGATATGATGGTTGCTCTCAGAATTTAATACTTTATATCTGAAACAATGATATTAACTTATAAACTTAAGAAATATAGTTTTTCAAAATTAATAAGAAGCCCATGAAATAAGGAGATGAAACATTGTTGCCAATTTATCATGTGCACCCCGTATTAATAGCAACTACATGACAAGAAATTTGACAACTTGGATAAAATGGACAAATTCTGGAAACATATTATATTCCAAAACTATATCAAGAAGAAGCAGAAAATCTGAATAAACTAATAACAACTAATGAAATTGAAGCAATAATCAGAAAACACATGACACACAGAAGCTCCATACAGGATGGACTTCACAGGAGAACTTTAACAAATATTTAGAGAAGAACTAACTATTATCCTTCTCAAACTAGTCCAAAAAATTCCAAAAAAAGGGAAGACTCTCAGATTCTTTCTATGAGGCCAGTATTATTCTACTTCCAAGATACAATGAAGAAAGAAAACTAAAGGCCAATATTGCTAGTGAACATAAATGTTAAATCCCCAATAAAATTTGGCAAACAAGATCCAGCAATACATTAACATGATCACACACCACTATCAAGTGGAATTCATCCCAAAGATGCAAAGATGGTATGATTTTCACAAATCAATGTGTAATACAACATGTAAATAATATAAATGAAAATAATCACATAATATCAATAGATGCTAAAAAAGCATTTGATAAAGTACAGCACCCGTTTTTAATAAAAATGCTCAGCAAAATGTATTGTAGATATACTTTATGTATATGCTTACCCACATACTAATAAATGACTTGTGTTTTCCAAATTCCTTATGGAATTTATTACTTTATATAGTCTTGTTGGTGAACAGGACTTCTCAGGATTTATTTTTAAATTATTCAGATGTGATAGCTATACCAGACATGATACTCTTCTACATAAAACTGGATATAAGCGTCTTAAAATTATGTAAAAGAAATGTTAGAGGAAGCCCACCTAAAAGTAACTAAAAGTCAACCATTAGCTACTTCTATCAGGTGGCTCATGTTACAATTTCCCCTCTTGCATCAGCTCTCACTAGTTTCTAGACCCCAAATACAATGTCTAGCTGTGTCTGCTCGCACTGTTCTCCATAATCAATCCTAGACACACACTCTCTTTCTGTTTCCATGGCTCCAGAGTTATCCTGGTTCTGAAGCTGTATAGCTCCTCCTTACAGAAGGTATAACATATATGGCTACATGATGAGACAGTATGAACATTTGAATCACACCCAAGTGCTCCCAAAAGAAGCACTTTTAGTGGAGATGAGAACATTTCTCATCCCATTTTCTTTTAAAGGTTTTATTTATTACTTGCAGAGAGAGAGGAAGGGAGAGAGGCAGAGAGGGAAAGAAACATAAATGTATGTTGCCTTTCACCTGTCTCCAGCCACAGTCCTGGATGGAGACCTGGCTTGCAACCTGGTTATGTGCCCTTGCTGCGACCTTTAGGGTCGCAGGCTGGTGCCTTATCTACTGTGCTACCAGCCAGGGCCTCTCATCCCATTTTTGCACCATAAAATAAGCACTACCTTTTATCAAAAATTTTCAAAAAGCCAAAATAGCTTTAAAAATTCATGCTATAAGACCTGAAGTCTATTCCAATAAAAATAATGAAATAAGCCATAAAATTTTCCTAAAGCAAAACAAATCCTAAATAAAATATTCAAGTATTTCAGTTTCAGATAAGTCTTTGGGGGAAAACAGAAACACAGATGAAATAAAATTCAGAAGAACTTAAGTATAGCTTGTAATAAACTTTTAGCTTGAGATAAACTTTTATCTCAAGCCTTGTATTTTAATAAGTTTTCAAATCTAGTTCATATTGTACATACCATAACCAGACATATTTGCCCCTAAAGGTGGTTAAGATGATTCTCCTATAGTACATGACCTCTATAGGATATACTTTTTTAAAATGAAATCAGCTGGACTAAGGTAGTACCCATACATGATTTGGTTTTCTACGCTATATTAATTCTGGCCACTAAATTTTTAAAAGCTATCCACAAAGCCCAGGTACCAAGACTCAGATATGTCTAGACATTTTCTTTAAAATAAGAAATAATGATTAACTTGAGGATGTTTGAAATGTCCTTACATAGTAACTATTAAGTGCATTACACTGTTCAAAGGATATAATAGTACACAAATATTGAACAAGAACATTTAAAGTTAATTTCCAATTTCTCTTCACTAAAATGGTAAAAAATCCAGTATGGCATATAATGTATCTTCTATACTCACTATTCTATTGAACAAATCTTAATTAATTATCTCCTTTGCACCAGACACTATACTAGGGACACTGTACCAGGGATAGGTAATGAATGCTCCTCTAGCTCAGAGTGATTCTTCTCATCCTTGTCTGATCTTGTCATACCAAATTCCTCCTTTCATATGATGCTTTCTTATTTCTGGGACATATTACCAGTTACAGAATAATTTAATCTCTATATCTGAATTGCTCAAAGTTAATTTGAAGTACAAAGTCTTCCTCAACTAATAATATTCCCGCTAAGGGCCTGTGTTAATGATTTGCTGTCCTCTGAAAAGCTTCCCTCATGTTTAACTTTTGTAGCAATACTACTGTTAAATCCAAGCTTACAATACTTTGAAATGAAATAAAGACACACACACACACACACACAAAATAGTAACTATGTAAGATAATATATGTGAATTTGATTCTGGTAATTATGCATTTATTAAATCATCCCCATGTATACTTAAAATATATGCAATTTTTATTAAGTACACCACAATAAATCTGGAAAATGTAAAGTTACCTAATTTTTAAAAAAGTTTCTAGTAAGCCAATCCTTCAAACATTTATCAGAGGTACAATACATACACAACTTGTCAACACTGGGCATGGCTTCAGGCAATAAGGCACCTATATTCCAATGAAGAAGTAAAAAAAAAAATTAAAAACATTATCTATAAAAATATATTTTCTGTTATATTAAAAATAAAAGTAACAGTTTGACAAAATACTATATCAAATCACTGAAAGTTTAGCAGGGGCTAATTTCCACAGGATTGGTATGGAATGCCTTATTGAGATGAAAAATGTTTTGCATATGAAGTGGGTGAGTGGTCAGAGACATAACCCATAAGAAGCCCTCTTTCTGAGGCAACTTTTCCATTATTTGAAGGAGCACACATAAAGGTTCTGGGGCAGGAAAAATATAGACTTTTCCTGGGAAAAAAGTAATGGGAAGTTGCTGACTTAGTGACCATTGGGAGAGTACCAGATGAGGTTAGAGAGAAAGTTAGGGTTAAAATTGAAGTCTAATACACTTTGGTAAGAAATACGACTACAATTATATGTATGCTGGGAACGGAGAAGTACGATTATATAGTTGAGACTGATCACTTTTGCTGATGTTGCATGAGGAAATAGATTGAGGAGGGCAAGGGGGAGAAAAAAGGTTAGTTAGGAATTTCTTCCAACAGTTTAAGATCATGATGGGCTGTGGTCAGAGGAATGGCAGTGAATAGGGAGATATACTTAAGAGGGATTTTAGAGACAGATTGGACAAGAAAATAAAATTCACATGAAGGTAGAGGAGAGGAAGAACACACAGTGACTACTGGTACACGACTTTAAATATTTGGTAATGGTGCCATTTACTAGGAAAGAAGTATATGTATTGGGGAGGAGGTTGTTATAGAAAGGGAACACATGAGTGAGGGTAATGTAAACTTTTTGGAGACATTTACTCATTTAATGAGACCCTGTACTCTCACCATCCTCTGAATAATGTGCTTAGATTTGGTATAGCTTGATTCACAAAGCAACATTCTCCAATAAAGGGACCACCTTCCTTACTACTTTACATATTTGTAAGTGAAAGGTACAAAAAATACTTTCTTGATCACCAAATAATACAAGTTCCCTAATAAAGGAAAGGACTTCTAATGGGTGTCTCTGGAGTTCAGTTATTGACATCTGATACTCTGAACCAGTCTTTTTTTTAAACAGGGCAGCCAAATGAGCATGCAGAGCTATCTGAATTAGACTTTCCTCAGGATGAGAGAAAAATAAAAATGTACGGAAGGTACATAGGATATGCAATAGAGATTGCAAGTAGAAAAGAGAACATGGTAAGAGGACACCTGGATTAATAATATGCATTTGGTATACATTGTACAGAAAAACCATAGTACTGGCATTCACAGAGAAACGAGAGGTGTCAAAATACTTTGCCAAATTCCGGTAGAGTGTAGTTAGAAGAGGAATACCTGAAAAAAGAGAAGAAACCAATGAGAGAGGAAGAAAACTTCAATATGTTTTCATGTACGCTGAGAACTGGGGCTTTAAGATGAAAATTGAGATCAGCTGTATGTACTATTGTGAATATTTTAAACTAATAAGACATTAGGGTATTTTAAAGGGCCAAAGGCTTACATAATCCTCTCATGGGGGCATGGGGCCATTAAAATAAGTGTTGCACTTTTATTACATTTATATCAGTCTAGACATAAAATTTCATTGAAATTCAGATGTAGGTTAAATTTATAGGCATGGCTGTGCATCTGCATCATAAGGTTTAGGAATGAAACTAAAAAAATCAGGCATTCCATATAACAAATGCCATTTGGAAAAGAAAAACTCAATATAAAATTAATATTATTTTAATAGCTTTGTGTCCTTCAATGTGATCAGCATAAAGACAAGATACAGTTCAGGTATAGTTCAGATACTAAGATATCAAAATTTAGTTCTAAACACACAATTACTTTTTGATTCACTTTGATGAATATAATGAACTGTGAATTGTTAATAATGACATCTCTCTAAAACAGCTTCACGCTTCCACCTCAAATGACCTATTGAAGTATCAAGGTTTAACCAACTGTCTACCTGATGAAAATAAATCCTTTATTAGCTTTTCATTAAAAAGAAATATAGATGACCATCATATTGGGTGGATTAACCAACACTGGCCAAAACCCTCTAAAGGAGACCTGGGTGATACAGTCACAAGATTAGTAGTGCCTAGATAAGCTTAATTATCTTAATGAAGAGAAACATATTGAGGCAAAAAATGTGCTGGACTCTATTGGATGCATAAAAAGATAATGTTTGAGGAAGGAAAAAGAAGATGGCAAGTGGCTTAAATAAGTAGCACAGTTTGAGGAAACTAGGTAAAGATAACTGAACAGATATTAGACATTATACTCAGAGAAACAAGATGGGGAACAGCATGCATGCTGCCAAAACACTGTTCATTACACTCCACCACACGGAGAGAGGAACAATGGACTGGGATCTGGCAGTGGAAGCTCAAGGAATGAACTTGTGGGGGACTAATGGCCCCTAGTTTATAGAAACTCATCATGTAACTTTTATAAATGCTTTTTCACAGTTAAGATCCCACACATGAACAAAAACTATAAGGTGAAATTATTGGTTGGGATTGGAAACCTGTTAAATTGACTGAGATTTTACTGGTGAATGAGAGGTTTGACATTACTTAAATATAAGGCCTGTTGGCAACCCTGTCCATACCTCCTTATGAGATGAGGTTAGGCAGAAAGTTATTATTATGATTATGAAATGGGACATATGAAAGAGGACATATGATTATGATTACTAAAGACTAGATTTGCTTCTTCATTTAAATACCAATCCAAGATAACATTGTCATATTGGTAAGGTCCACTTTTGTTGGAAGCTCAATCTAATTAATAAAATAATTGCTACTTTGTATAATGCTGGTTTAATTTATAATATGATGTTTTATTTTCATTATTTTTAGAGAAAAAGGCAAGGAGGGAGGAAGAAAGGGAGAGAAACATCAATGTATGAAGGACTTTCACCTGCCTCCAGCTGGGGACCTGGCTGGAGACCTGGCTTGCAACCTGGGTGTGTGCCTTGACTGGGAATTGAGCCAGTGACCCTTGGGTTCACAGGCCGGTGCCAATCCACTGAGCCACACCAGCCAGGTATAATATTATTTTAAAATAAGATTTCTAATAACAGTAACAGTGGTCATATCAAATGTCCTAGGATGTTGAATTAAATCCTTCCAAACTGATCACTGGCCGGAACTTGGTCACATGGCCAAGCTTTACTAGAAGAGATGTTGGAATAGATACATTTTCTATGAGTACTTTAGACAAAATTGGGATGCTATTAGTAAGAGTGAAATGAAGGTTATAAGATAGGCATAGCAGTGTCTGCCACCATCATAGCCACCAACAGAGTTATAAATAGTACAATAGAAGTTAGAAACAATGGAATACAGTCATGTGCTGCTTAAAGATGGGGATACATCCTGAAAATTGCATTGTTAGCTGACTTCACCACTTTGTGAACATCATACAGTGTACTTACACAAACCTAGAATAGCCTAATACACATCTAAGTTATATGCTGTCATGTATGCAATCCATTATTGACTGAAATGTTATGCAGCACATGACTGTACAGTAAAAATGCTGAGAAAGGATGATTTTTGCTTTCTAGTAGGATGGAGTAGTTGATAAGTTCTCAGGGATCTAAAACTCTGGATAGAATGAAAAAATTAGTTTGATAACATTATACAAATGTGAAGTGCAATGAAACTGGAGGACACAAGACTCCAGAAAAGGGAGATTAATTTGTTCAGCACAATTTACATTCAAATTGTTCCTTTGAAGCTATTTCTGTAGTATTCATTTGTATATTTTTCTTCCACAACTGATTCTATTCATATGCACCTGATATCTGACCAAAATGAACTGAGGTCTGCAATTGCTAGTATGCTTATTAAGTTAAACAAATACTGAGAATGTTATCTGGACCAAGAAATGCAGGAAAATAGAATATGAGAAAGAAATCATCTCTAGATAAGATTTTACTTCATATAATTTCATATATATAGATACATTATATATGTATATACATGAATAGACATACCCGTAGTTTTACTTAAAACTGTAAATCCATCTATATTTTAATTAAACATAGTCTACATTTTTATTAATAAAACTATTGCACTTTAATAATACTTTACAAAATAATCAAGATAATGCATTATATGTGTATATTCTCAAATCTACTCTTCATCACATGCCTTTCTTTTTCTTTTCAAAGATTTTTTTTTAATTGAATTTATTGGGATGACAATGGTTAACAAAATTATATGGGCTTCAGGAGCACAATTCTACAACACATTACCTGTACACTGTACTGTGTGTCCATTACCCGGATTCAAGTCTCCATCCATCATCCTTTATCCCCCCTACACCCTCTCCCACCATCCCCACCTCATACCCCCTGAGCAATCACCATACTTTTGTTGATGGTCATGAATTTCTCTTTTTCTTTGCTGTCCACCCTCCCCACCCAGTACACTCTCCAAAATCCTTCAGCCTGCTCTCTACTATGAGTCTGTCTCTATTTGGCTGGTTAGTTCATTGTGCTCCTTAGATTCCTCATGTGAGGCATCACATGATATTTGTCTTTCTCTGACTAGCTTATGTCACTTAGCATAATACTCTCCAGGTTCATCCATGTCGTCCAAAAAGAGTAAAAGTTATTTCCTTTTTAAGACCAAGTAGTATTACATTGTGAAAATATACCACTGCTTCTTTATACACTGACTTACTGATGGGCACTTGGGCTGCTTCCAGATCTTGGCTACTGTAAATAATGCTATAATGAACATAGGAGTGCATATATTTTTTTGAATTAACGTTTTGGATTTCTCTGGATATATTCCCAGTAGTAGGATTGCTAGGTCAAAAGGCAGATCCACTTTTAATTGGTGGGGGGTGCCTTTTTCCACAGAGGTTGCACCAGCCTGCATTCCCACCAACATATAAAAAGGGTTCCATTTTCTCCAGCACTTGTTGTTTGATTTATTGTTACGAGCCATTCTGACAGGTGTGAGATAATGCTTCATTGTGGCTTTCATTTCTGTTTCTCTGATGGTTAGTTGACATTGAGCATCTTTTCATATATCTATGGGCTATCTGCATATCCTTTTTGGAGAACTGTCTATTGAGGTCATTTGACCATTTTTCAAATTGAACTGGTTGGGTTTTGTTGTTGTTGTTGTTGTTGTTGAGTTTTGTAAGTTCTTTATAACTTTTGGATATTGACCCTTTATCAGATGTATTGGCGAATATGCTCTCCCATCCTGTGGGTTGTCATTTTATTTTGTGGATGGTCTCCTTCGCTGTGTAAAAACTTTATCATTTGATGTAGTACCATTTGTTTATTTATCTTTTTGTTTCCCTTGCTGCGGAGATATGGCCAATAAAACTATTGCTACAAGCAATGTTCGAGATTTTACTGCCTATGTTTTCCTTGAAGGTGTTTATGCTTTCAGGTCTAATATTTAAGTCTTTAATCCATTTTGAACTTATTTTTGTGTGTGGTGTGTAATAAGAAGGTCTAGTTTCATTTTTCTGCATGTATCTGTCTGGTTTTCCCAACACCATTTACTGAATAATATTTAGCCCATTGTATGTGGTTGTTTCCTCTGTCCATATTAATTGACTACACAAGTGTGGTTTTACTTCTGGGATCTCTATTCCTTTCCATTGATCTATGTGTCTCTTTTTGCCAGTACCAAGGTGTTTTGATTACTATGGCCTCATACAATAGTTTGATATTAGGCAGCATGATTCCTACAACTTTGTTCTTCTTTCTAAAGACTGTTATTGCTATGTGGGACCTTTTATCATTCAGTATAAATATTTGAAATATTTGTTCTCATTCTCTGAAGTACGATATTGGGCTCTCCATAGGAATTGCATTGAATCTATAGATTGCTTTGGGTAGCATGGACATTTTAATGATGTTCATTCTTCTTATCCATGAACATGCTATGTGCTTCTACTTATTTGGATCCATTACTTCAGTGAAATATTAATGTTTTCCCTCTCAAGTGTCACTTAGTCTGAAGCAACATAAAAGAATGCATTTTTAGTCCTTTGTTACTCAATATGTGTGTGAGAGAGACAGTGTTAGTGCAACTGTGATGATCTGAATTTTTTTAAAAACTTTTTCAGAAAATAAAGTTGACATATTACAGTTTTTTAAATTATTATTTTTGTTAAGTTACAGTTGTCCCAATTTTTCTTCCTTTGCCTTCCTCAACTGAGCACTCCCCAGGCTACCACAGTTAATCCCCACACTACTGCCCATGCCCATGGGTCATTCCTACATGTTCTTTGACTAGTCCCTTCCCCTTCTTTCCACCATAACTCCTCTCACCCCTCTGGCCACTGTCAGTATACAGGTTTTTCACTTATTACCTCATCCCCCTCCCCCAACCATGTTGTAATATTATATTGTTGGGGAAATGCTGTTGTTTGTACTTAGTTTTATTTCTACTCTAACTAAATTCTAATGTCAGCTAGGCCGCCTGAAAGACGTGTGTAAACTGATTCATAAGAGTTACAGCTATTGTTTCCCTTGATGAAATTGTATTATTATTGTTCTCGCTGTTGTAGGATTTGTTTTTCTATTCACTTAAAACTGCCCAACTGAAAGCTACTCGAAGAATGCTGCAAAAAAGGACTACTTGGTACTTGGTGCTTTAGAGACTTTGACAGTGAACATCATGACTTGCGAGGGATGCGGGTGATGTCCAGGCCTTCCCCAACTGCTGTCTATTAGCTATTCTCTTTGCCTCTTTTGTTCAGGCTCCGGACCCTTGTTGTTGTTGTTTTATTTCTTTTAATTTTATTGTTGTTGTATTACATCCATCCCCTTTTTGCTCCCCTCTGTACCCCTCCCCCCCCCCCCC
>PVIW01012722.1:0-30663 GCA_004026585.1 Noctilio leporinus
TGACTAATGGACAGGGTGCATATACAGCATGGAGACCCTGGACAAAGGGATGATTCATGGCCCAGTGAGATGGAGTGGAATGATACAAGATCCATCACACTCCTCAGAACATTAAGTGAATTAATTTTTCATTTAATATTTTCAGACTATGGTTGATTGTGGGTAACTGAAACCATGGAGAGTAAAACTGTCGGTAAGGGGAGGGGCACTACCATATTCATTTCTAGACTTGGGCTCCACTTTGACTCTACTCTCATTTTTGTTTCACTGCATTTTTAACTTATGGCATTTTTTAAATCCCTCCCAGAACAGGTGGGAATAAAAATATTGCCTTCATTATTCCACTACATGCATGAAAAGAGGAGATAGTACAGAATCCAAAGGCAAGCAGGTGACCAGTGTCCCAGAGCAACCACAGCCCCTTTCATATATGATGGGATCACTTTGGTGCCAGGGCCGCTCTGCATGCTTCCACACACTGGGCATGGACCGGAAGCTGCAGCAGCACATCCTGGCCTCAGCCAGCAACCAGTCAGGGAGACAAAGCTGCTGACAGTGCAGATCCTATCAGTCCACCTGACAACCTCAAAGAGAGAAAGACACAACCCAAGTGTCTGTGGATAACAGAAGATGGCCAGGGAGTCACAGTGCACCCTGATGACTTTTGTCCTTGAAAGTGGCAAGTGCACATTGGGTTTGTCATGCAGTATAATAAGAAAATCTCTGCATTTCCAACCCATGAGGCTATGGTAGTTTCACTGCAATTATCTAGTTTTGTTACTTTGAAATGGGACTCTCTCTCTACAACATCTCTACTTGTTACCAGGTAGATGCCCACTTCCCCCTAGTGCAACCCAGCCCCAAGTTTCCCATCTTTCCTGGTCCAAGTCACAAAGTGCACAGCCAAGTCACAAAGTCTATCTCAACACCCCTTCTATTCTTTGAGGAACCAAGGAGTTGTGTCCATGCCCATCATCCTCTTGTTTTCTCTACTGAAGACCCTGAGCAGTGTCCTGCCTGTGAGCAACCAGTGTGCCCACACCCTGTCCAAAGGGGCAAACTTCATAGAACCCCTTATGCAGAGCAACTGCATATGTCTGTGACTTCACCCGGAGCACTCATGCCTGTTAGAGGGCATGATTTTCATCTATGTTAGTCACTGTTCCATAGTCAGTACTTCAAATAATATCTGGCACATAGTTGATATTCAATAAGCATTTATTAAATAAATAAGTGAATCAAATATTAAGAAGTGTTTCACTAAGAATAAAGGAATTACTCTTTCAAAGCCATAAAGAAAGACTTGCAGCCAGGTCAATAGCTGGAGGCAGATGAAAGGCAATCATACATTGATGTTTCTCTCCTTTTCTTCCTCCCTCCCTGCCCTTCTCTCTAAAAATAATAAATAAAATCTTTTCAAAAAGAAAAAAAAAGACTTGTTGCCATACGACACTCAGTCAAGCCTATTAGAAATGGAGAATTGGTCATGTGAGAATGCAGGCCAGTTAAACTTTTTGGGACCACATGGAAGCAACCCAAAAGTGGACAGGTGCAGGTAATCTCCACACACAACTTAATGTCAGTGAGCCAAGTGAAACTAGAAACAGATACCAGGGGTGTACATCCTTGCTCCCATCAAATCGCCTTCCTATAGCTGCCTGCATAGTAAATTAGAAGGGAGGAAGGATAGCCAACTTCCTCAACACCACTTCTACCTCTCCTCAGTTCATCAATAGGCACGTAGGGGTCCCATTTTGTACATTCACCTTCCAGAAGCCTGGCACCCAGCCAGGTGACCCAAGCAGGCATCACCTTCCAGGATGGATGCAGCTTGGCTTACCTTTTCTCAAAGGCATCATTGGCCCTTACTCGGTTCCCTCAGTCTGGAGCTAAAACCACCGGAATGTGCCCATCTGACGAACATTCCCTGCATCCAGGAAACACAGCAGACAACTTGCCCCTGGCAGGAATCCACACACCCTGCTAGAAGTGTTCCTCCCTCCCAGCAGAGCAGAGGAAAAATCCTGGTAAACAGGGATTGCTGGGAACCATTCTGCCCTAGAGCAGAAAGCATGGTGTTTGAAGTTCAGAACTCTCTTTCCCTCTCTCTCATTCTGGTTGCCCATTCTCCAAGTTAGCTACCTTGCTAAGCTTCTGCTTCCATTGATGTAAAAACGGAGAATGTTAACAGTTTCTGTCTCACAAGACTGTTGGAAGGATGAAAGGGCCTTATAAAATGTAAAGTGCAGGGCATGCCTGTGTGAGTAATGAAAGTATTCTTGTTATCTGTGGCTGAACCACTGAACATCATCCTTCATCTGGAGGGTCCACAGGTTACCCTTCTCCACTGTGGTCAAGGCATTCATCCCTTATTTTGCTAAGGAGACTGTCCCTTTTGAGCCTAAAAACCCTTAAGAGGTAGACTCCTGTACCCCTAACAGGAACACTCCTAAACCAGTTGAACTTCGCTCGGATTACAATGCCTGAAAGTAATTTACACACACACACACACACACACACACACACACACACACCACATACGCACCTACAATTATCCAGAATCATAGGCAAGTCCGCTCCCCTCAAAAGGATCTGAACATTTATCCTGCTACAATCAGGAACAGAAACAAAGAACCCCACAGATTTAACCACGATCATGTTCTTACGCACACTGAAGACCGAAGGAAAAAGGAGGCTTTCTCCACCTACGCTGCAGAAAGGAAAGGTGACGCTGAGAAGGTGATCTAGCCACAAACCACCCTCAGCCACGATCCCGCCCCGCCAGCTTCTACCTGGGTAAGCCCCGTGGGTCCTGCTGTGTTGCAGTACGCCCTGGTGGGCACCCTGGGAGCCGAGCGTGGGTGCTCGGAGCACTGTGCAGGGCAGTCACATTCCCGCAGCTCCTGGGGGTGCTGGCTGGCAGCAATACCTCCTTCAGCTGCTGCCGCTCCGGTTCCCAGCAGGTTCCCAGCAAAGGGAACGAACTGCTGGCACCAGGGGAGTTCACTCAGCTAGCAAGGACTGTTGGGTGCGGTTCCCGCTCCAGCACCGCCCTCTGCAGGGCGGGCAGAAGGCGGAGACAGCAAGGCCCTGCTGTCTGCGACAGTCAGTGAGCTAGCCTGGTGCACCACCCCCGCCCGAACCTCACCCCCACCCTTACCCCTACCCCTACCCCTCAAACATCCCAGTGCCAGCACATTCCCAAACCACGACCTGAGAGGAAGTGACTGTAGTCCCACCCAAAGTGATTCTCATCTAGACATCGCAGTCTGGCTGCCACCCAACTATGAGGCCCCTGGACAGGAGTTCGAGCAGGAGGCAAACACTGACATTTTTGTGCACGGAATCTGAGAGAGAGCCCATCCCCAGCATTTTGTGAACTTGGACAGGTCGCTAACTTCTTAGCAACTCTGTTAGTTTTTCTGTGTCAAGGGATCCTAACAGCTCCCATCTCATGGAGTAATTGGGGAGATTAAATGAGTAATTAGTGTAAATCAGTGCACAGACTTACAGACTTGATAAGACACTAGAGTCACCTATTTTTATTGTTATTGTTATGCCCCTGGATGAAAAAGCAGTTTACAGGTGTCACAGTCTCGATACCAGGCTTATCGGTCAGACTAGGTATTCTCTCAAGCTTAAAACTCACTTACTCCCCCTGATTTTGCAAAAGGAAGGTCTTACTCAGAGAAATGCAAGGAATGGCCAGGGTCGCAGGGCCAGAAAGGCAGGAGTCTTGGCAGAACCTCCAAGACCAAAATAGCCAGGAGCCTGAAACTTGCTCTGCCCAGGCCACTCCATGCCTCCTGCAAGTAACTGGAACCCCACTTGGTCAGAGGGCTTACTGGGCCATTTTTCCAGGAGGCATTCAACAAATGATTGCATCCTTCCTAACACAGCACACCATCCTTTTCTGTATCCCTTCCAGGCTACCCCATGCCATGATACCCCATCAGAAACAAGAATTGAGGTAACCTGGCTACTCAAGAAATTCTGGACTGGGGAAAAACATAAAGGAATAAGCAGCAATAATTTATTAGCCCTTAACGCTGACTATAACATGGCATAATGACAGTTTCCCGTTAAAAAAATAAATCTGGTTCCAAAGCTTGTATAGTTCCTCTTTCTCAGGGGAATAGCTTACATCTGAAGCCAGTGATATAATATTATCGTAATTCATCAGACGTTCCATCTCTTAGTACCCCCTTTTTAGAGTACTATTTCTCACAACCTGGATTACACATTTAGAAGCAGCAAGGAGGTCTGGACCACTGATGTCCAGATCAGTCATTTCAGAATCACTGGGACTGAGGCACACACGTCAGTATTTGTATTGCTCCCAGGAGATTCCACTGTGCAGTCAGCATTGTGAACAACTGTTCCTACAAGCTTCCTAGCGATGTCCATACTCTGAACCCTCCACCTGGAGCTACTTCAGCACTGCATCCAAGTGGTAGTCAGTGAGCACTGAAATAGGTAAGACTGCCTCCATGCTGCAGAACTAGCCTGGAACATAACTTGGTCTTACCATTTATGTAATAAAAGTTTTTGAATAGTTTACAAGGTTAAAGTAAAATTGACCTGTGCAATGAAGTCAAAATGAAATTATACTTTTATTTTTCTTTACATTCTGACACCTTCCAACTACCCTTACCCCAAATGCCCTACTAAACACTTGGGCCCCTAGACTCAGGTGGAACTTTCAAACACCCCTACAAATGGAAATGGGATTTGAAGACATCCCCTTCTCACCTATTACCACTGTTCTATTGGGACCTCAAATTCACCTCCTCCCTTACTGTGCTGTGCTGACCACTTTTCCTCTCTCCTCCCTCTGTTCCTAGATAATGTAGGTCTTGACCAGCCTTGCTCTATCCCCTGGGTTGGAGGCTTCATGTGGGACATAATGTCACTTCTATATCACTCTGTGCTCTGCTTCCAGCACCACACAAATGCTCTGAATGCTTGTGTGTGCTCCAGGGTAAAATATACCACTTCATCAAGATGGTGACAGATGTGTTTGACAAAAACTTTTAAGAAACAGAAAGAGTCTCTGTAGCCTTGGGATACCCTCTGGACTGTCTTCCTCACTACTGTCCCACCTCTGAAACTCTTATCAAGTGGAAACTTTGACTGCCATCTCCATGGCTACCTTCCTTAAGAGGTTTTCAGTCTATCAAGCTGCTCAGGTCAGGGGATTCTTTGGGAGAGGGATACCTAACAATGGACATGAAACAAAATCACATTGACCATAACAACCTGATCTGATGATGTCGAAAATAAAACATTTCGCGGCCTATAAAGCAGAACATTTTGAAGGATTGTTGATCATAAACACGAACATGGGCTTGAAAGCTTTAAGGAGACAGCATTGCTGTGCTTGTTTCCTTGCACTCCCTAAGCCAAATGTTGACCTACTCTGAGCATTGACTTTGTATCATAAACCACTGAGTTCAGAAAAATGTATGCTGATATGAAACTACTGTTTTTCCCACTAAGGAGCAGAGTTGGGTAATGGGTAGAAAGAAAAGCAGCCGGGAGGTGACTGGTGTTTACTGACCCTGGAAGATATCTGAGAGACAGCATAGCTCCCCCATATTTTTACAACCACCAAACAAGAGAAATACTGGTTTTTTTCTGAGAGGGGGAATAATGAAAATCTTGGAAGACAGCATTGCTGGGCTTCCAGTATGTAGCCCTAGGCACTGCCAGTATCCTACAAAAGTCCTATGTCCAGCATGGCCCATGTCAAGGCACAGCAGTGACAACAGAACTCCCTAGATCTGAAGGCAAAGTCAGAGTACTCAATGTGCCCAGTCTTCATGGGAGTTTGCAAAGTGGCTGAGAAGGCCAATACCAAGAAGAACTCCTGGAGTTGAAGACTAGAAGGCAGCAGTGATATCAGCTGAGATCAGTAAATCCAGAGAGTGACCTATGAACAGAACCCCTCCCTGGATGCCAGACAGAACAAGGCTTAAGCCTTGACCATGCCTATCTTCTCCACCAACCCCAAAGAACTCTAGTTACTATCCAGGGGCAAGAAGGCATTTGAAGAGGAAAGAATTTTGAATAGGTTGTGATATTACCCCAAGGAGACTGGGTCTTGAACCACTGGAGACTAAACAACTCTGAACTGGCAAGATTATTTTTTTTCCTGGCAACAGATGGAAATGAAGATTCATGAGCTAAGTTGACTTTAATTGTAGAAAATAAAGAAAATAACATTTTTGCTCATAGGGCCTCCGTGATTCTTGTGACAGCTATTTTTTGTTATTTATGTAACTGCCAGTAACTGCTCACAGAACTACAGTGTTCCCTGAGACAGATTTAAAAACCACTGTCCTAGATGGACTTCCTTCAACAGCATAGTTTTCTGCTCCTTTCACATATTTTCCACCTGCTGACCTCCAAATAACCACTTTATGAATCTGTGTTTTTTATTATTTTTCATCACTGCACATTCTCAGTTTTAATCAGCTTTAACGCCTCCCCTTTCCCTAAGCAGCTGTATGTTTGCTTCTACGATCATCTTCCTATTCAGGCTCATCTGATTAGCATGACCTCAATAAATTAGAAAGTCATAGGTGAACAAGAGGTGAGGGCTGCTGAGCAAATATACAGTATGATAAGATTGCCATGGGTAATAAACATTTCCTTAATCTCTTTTGCGAGAAGTGGAAGAAAAGATGAACATGTGGGCAACTCAGACAATGTATTGTTCTAATTGCAGATATACATGTACAGTGAGCCAAATGACTGAAAGAGGCTTCTTGCACCTGGGTTTCTCCCATGCTAACACAGCCACAGCACAGCAAGTTCCAGAGGCAAATGAATCAGTAACTTGTAAGAACCGTCACATTTAGCAGAACCAGACTAGTAATCCCTCTTTTCTGCCAACTGTCTTTGATATGATGATTGCTTCAACACATGATATAAAAAGCACAAATAACCAAACTATCCATCACCACCCAAAAGGCTTATGAGCTGTTTTTTTTTCTTCTTCTTCAAGATGGTGGAGGAGTAGGTGAACACTTCACTCATCTTCTTTCGGGACGAAACTGGAATTACAACTAAATTAAACAGTAATCATCCTTAATAATCAACTGAAGACTAGCTGAAGAGGAGTCTTATAACCAAGTATTTACAGAGCAAGCCACATCAAGACTGACAGGAAGAATGGGAGATGCGAAAAGGCTGGTTCCACTCCCATGGGCAGCAGCTGAGGTTCTGGAGGAATATCTCAGCTGTAAGGGATCCCCTGAGAGGTGTGGTGCCTAAACCCCATGCTGGGCTCTCCAGTCCAGAGCACCAGACCCAGGAAGAGTCACCAAATAACATCTGGCTGTGAAAAACAGCAGGGTTTCTATCCACCAGAACAGGAAAGAAGTCTGCTAGAGACACAGGCACCCTCTTAAAGGTATGCCAACACACAAATTTTTATTCACAATCATTCACCCTAGGTTCTGGCAGAGGGAGGACAAAACACATTAGAGTTGTGTGAGGAGAATATGGGGTTTTCTAAACAGCCTGCTTTAGGAAATAGAAAAGAAGAAGAAGGAAGAGGGGGTGAAGAAGAAGAAGAAGGAGGAGAAGAAAGTTAAAATAATAAAATGGTAACAAATATGTACATATCAATAACCACTTTAAATATAAACAGCTGAAGTGTTCTCTATTCAGAAGACATAGTGTAGTTGAATGGATTAGAAAGTGAGATCCATATATATGCTGCCTACAAGAGACCTTCCTCAGAACTAAAGCACACAGAATAAAAGTAAAAGATTAAAAAAAAGTTATTAAATGCAAATGAAAATAAAAAACAGCTTTAGTAGCAATAATATATCTGACAAAATAGACTTTAAAACAAAGGGCATAATAAGCAACAAAGAAGGGCACTACATAATTATAAAGGGAGCAATCCAATAAGAAGATGTAACCCTTGTAAACATTTAAGCACCCCACATGAGAGTACCTAAGTAGCGTAAAGAAATCTGTATGAACAAAAAGAGATTGACAGTAATACAATCATAGTAGAGGATTTTAACAGTCAATTGACATCAATGAATAGATCTTCCAGACAGAAAATCAACAAGAAAATGGTAGCCTCAAATGACACACTAAATTAGGTAGATTTAATTGATATCTTCAGAGCATTTCACTCCAAAGCAGTAGAATATACATTCTTTTCAAATACACATGGAACATTTTCTAGGATAGATCACATGTCAGAACACAAAACAAGTCTTAATAAATTTTTAAAAATTGAAATCATTTGCAAGGAAAAAAACCTAGAAAAACACAGACATGGTAACTAAATAACATGTTACTAAACAATGAATGGGTTAACAATGAGATCAAGAAAGAAACCATAAGGTGACTTGAAACAAATGAAAATAAGAAAAAAACAACCTAAAATTTGTGGAACACAATGAAAGCCATCCTAAGCCATTATGTCATTACAGGCCTATTTCAAGAAACAAGAAAAATCTGAAATAAACAATCTAACTTTACACTCAAGAGAACTTGAAAAAAAAAAAAAAAAACAACAACAACAATAATAACAACAACAAAGCCGAAAGTGACTGGAAGGAATGGAAAAATAAAGATTAGAGCAGAAATTAACAAAATACAATGTAAAAGAAAAAACAATATATAAGTTCCATGAAACCAAGAGCTGATTCCTTGAAGAGATAAATAAAATTGATAACCAGACTCATCAAGAAAAAAAGATAGGAGACTCAAATTAATAATTGGAAATAAGATAGAAGTAATAACTAATACCAAAGAAATATTTAAAAATTGCAAAAAATATTATTAACAAGTATATGCAAACAAATTGGCCAATCTGGACAAAATGGGTAAGTTCCTAGAAATGTATAGTCTTCCAAGACTGAATCAGAAAGAAACAGAGAATCTGAATAGTTAGATTACAGCTAGTGAAATTGAAACAGTGATTAAAAAACACTGCCAACAAACAAAAGTTATGGACAGGGTGACTACACAAGTGAATTTTACAAAACATTCAATAAAGAACAATACCTCTCCTTCTCAAACTATTCCAAAAAATTTAAGGATAGGGAAGACACAAATCTCATTTTATGAGTCCCAAATTATACTAATTTCAAAAACAAATGAGGACACTATAAGAAAATTATAGGCTTGATGAACATAGATGCTAACATTTTCAACAAAATATTAGCAAACCAAATCCAGCAATACATTAAAAAGGTCATAACCATGATCAAGTGGAATTTATTTTAGGGATGCAATATTGATATAATATCTGCAAATCAATAAACCTGATACACCACATAAACAAAATGAAGGATAAAAACTACATGATGATATCAATAGATGCAGAAAAACATTTGATAAAAACCAGCTGCATTTATGATAAAAAAAAAAAAACCTCTCAGCAAAGTGGGAATAAAGAGAACTTGTCTCAATGTAATAAAGGCTACATATGACAAACTCCGACCCAACATCATGTTAATGAGCAAAAACAACAAGGGTTTCCCTTAAGATTGGGAAAAATGGATGTCTGCTCTGACCACTCTCATTCAATATGGCACTAGAAGTCCTAATCCCAGCCATCAGACAAGAAGACATAAAAAGCTTTCATAGTAAAAGAAAAAGAAAGAAGTAAAACTGTAATTATTTGCAGGAGGCATGGTATTGTACATAGGGAACCCTAAAAAATTCACACACACACACACACACACACACACACACCCCATTACTATAATTGATGAATGAATTCAGAAAAGTAGCAGAATACAAAGTAAATATCCAGAGATCAATTGCATTTTTCATATACTAATGATGAACTATGAGAAAGGGAAACTAAGAAAACAATCCCATTTATAATTGTTTCAAAAAAATAAAATACTTAGGACTAAATTTAACCAAGGATATAAAAGAGCTGTACTTGGGCAATTATAAGAAACTGAAGAAAGAAACTGAAGACCATACAAATAAGTGGAAGCATGTCTTGTGTTCATGAAGAGGAAGAATTAACATCATTAAAATGTCCATACTCCCCAAAGCAATCTATAAATTTAACACATTTCCTACCCACATACGAATGGCATATTTCACAGAACAAGAATGAATTATTTCAAAAATTTATATGGAACTAAAAACAACCCTGAATAGCCATAGCAATCTTGAGAAAGAAGAACAAAGTTGTAGGAATCATGCTACCTGATATCAAACTGTACAACTATACAAGGCCAGAGTATGTAAAACAGCATGGTACTGGCATAAAAGCGGATGTATAGATAATAGAACAGAATAGATAACCCAGAACTAAACCTACATGTTTATAGTGAATTAATATATGACAAAGAAGGCCAAAAAAATACAATGGGGTCAAGATAGTCTATTCAATAATGGTATTGAAAAAGTTGGACAGATACATGCAAAAAATGAAACTAGACCACCTCATTACACCATTCACAAGAATAAACTCAAAACAGATTAAAGAGAATGTAAGAGTTGAACCCATAAAAATTAGACATAAAACATAGGCAGTAAAATCTTCAATATTTATTGTAGCAATAATTTTTCTGATATAGCACCTCAGGGAAGGGAAACAAAACAAAAAATAAACAAATGGGAGTACATGAAGCTAAAACATTTTTGCACCTCAAGGGAAACCATCAACAAAATGAAAAGATATCTCACTAAATGGGAGAATATTTGGCCAATACATCTGATAAGGGCTTAATATCCAAAGTTTATAAAGAACTTATAAAACAACATAAACAAACAATCAGTACTATTAAGGAATGAGCAAAAGACCTAATGGACACTTCTCTAAAGAGAACATACAGATGATATATATATATATATATATATATATATATATATATATATACACACACACACACACACACATATATGAAAAGATGCTCAATATCACTGATCATCAGAGAAATGCAAGTTAAAATCACAATGAGATCTCACATCATACCTATCACAATGGCTATCAATAAATCAACAAACAAGTGCTGGCAAGGATTATGGAGAAAAGGCAACTCTTGTGCATTGTTGATAGAAAGCAATATGGAGATACCTCAAAAGATTAAAAATGGAATTGCCTTATGACCCAGCAATTTCACTTCTGGGAATATATCCAAAGAAACCTAGAACACTAATTCAATAGGATATATGTATCCCTATGTTCATTGCAGTGTTATTTACAATGGTCAAGGTTTGGAAGCAGCCTAAGTGCCCATCCGTAGATGAATGGAAAAAAGCCATGGTACATTTATACAAGTGATCACTACACAGCCATAAACAAAACAAAACAAAACAAAACAAAAAAAAAAAAAGGAAAGATCTCTTAACTTTTGCCTGGACAGATAAGTGGACCTAAAGAGGATTATGCTAAAGTAAATGAGCCAGTAAGAGAAAGATAATTACCATGTGATTTTCCTTATGTGTGGAATCTAAGGAACAAAATAAACAAAACAGAAACTGATTCACAGATACAGAGAACAGACTGACACCTGTCAGAGGGAAAACTGATTGGGACTTGAGTGAAAGGTGAAGGTATTAAGTAAAAAAAATCATAGACACCGATACAGTATGGTAATTACAAGATGGAAAGAGGGTGGGAAGGTAGAAGAGGGTAAATAGGGGATAAATGGTGATGAAAGCAGGCTTGATTGGGGTGATGAACACATAATACAATATAGAATTGTATGCCTGAAACTTAAATAATTTTATTAACCAATGTCACCCCAATAAAATTCAATTTAAGAAAGGTTTATGGGCTTACCCACATCATCCAAGAAAAGCCTATTAAAACCTTTGTACTTAGTCATATGTGAAGCACATATACTACCTCCCATAAAGTCATTTTTAAACATATTTTCCCCTGTAATTGTACAGTTTCACTATCTTAGGTTCTCTGTAAATTTCTGTAATTTATCTCTTAGTTTTGTCACTTTCCCTTTTCCACAAGCACTTTTCAAAACTCAGGCTTTCATGTTGTAGCCCTTCAACTGTTTGATTCTTTCTGAATATAACTATTAACTTATTTTCTCTAAGTGGTTTCCTTTTAATAAAATCACTGTAGTAAATTAAAAATGGCTGCAAATTCCTTGATCTGCCTCCAGTTAAGAGATGAAGCCTCACTTCCCTCCACTTGAACCTGGGATGTCTTCTGTGACTTACTCAACCAATTTCAAACACTAGAATGAAGTGGAATTGACATTCCAGGACTTCCAAGTCCAGACCATCAAAAACCTTCCCAGGTTTTTGAAACACTGACTCCTTATACCTAAGCTGCCAGCAAGGAGTATTATTATCCTGAGACTGCCATACTATTAGAGGTAACAAGCCACACAGACACAGCTGCAGCTGACAGCCAGAACCAACTGCAGTTATGAGAGTGCACAACTCAGAAATGTGTCATGATTCTCCATGGCCCATGCTGTACCATATGGAGTCAGCTGAGCATGCAAGGTCTCTCAGAATTAAATTGATACCTTCTCCAGCATCACCTCTGAACATTGCCCAGTTACAGAGGACTTCTTTAAAATTATTATCATTGACTATCTCACCAACAAACAAAGGAAAAATGAGAGTTAGAAGATACCCAAATAAACTTAGCTTTAAACATTCTTAGAATTTTTAGACAAACATTTTTAGATTATAAGTAACTATAATTTTGTTCTTTTCAACAAACATTAACTGCAAAATGATTAGTTTCTAGAGTTGTTATTTGATGATTTTCCGAGGAATGGTGCAAGCCTTGAGGAAATAAGCCTCCATTAGCAAAACTTGTTGATAAAGAACAGGTCACTACTTCTGACAACAGAAGCAGAGGAAAAATCTGGTCAGACTTAGGAATGGCATATTTGTTGAATCAGCTACCTAATGTCCAAAGATTATATTAACACTTCATTAATGATTCTTTTCTCTTTTCTTTACTCAGAACAAACAAGTCAGCAGCATGTGAACTGTTCAACAATAATTGCTGTCATCCAGGACTGCCCTGATGGGGGATGAGAGCTGGGACAGATCCCTGCTTTAGGTTCAAAGGTTTGGAGAAGAGGCCACAGTACCAGTGATTCCTTCTTTACCTCTTGCATCCTTATAGTAAATCACTGAATTAAGAGCCTAGATGGTGGATGCTAATTTGTTCCTACTATACGATAGTTAGATATGCTGATGAGCTGAGTTTACAATCTAGAATACAGCTGGCATTGTTCTCCGGGGAGGTCAATGCCACTGGGCCTTGAGTGGCAATAGTAGAAGCCTAAAATCACAATTCCCCAATAATGGTATAAAATATTCAGAATTCACACTGGACCAGACTTTGGTCAGGAAACATGGAAGTTCCCCTGAGTGTAACTTATGTATGGTTTCTCAGGAGGCATATTACTCTAGATCTTTTCATGTAGCTTCCAGAAACACAAAGCTACTTAAATTGTATAAATTAAATTAAATTATGTTTAATTAAATAAAATTACTTAATTATAAATAATATTTTATATTTTAAATAAATATTTATATAATTATAAAATATTTATATTTTAAATTATAAATATTTATATTTATTTATAATTAAATAAAATTAAAAATCCATTTCCTGAATTCCACTAGCCTCACATCACTAGTGGATACCATATTAAACAACACAGCCATTGCATGTCTCCACCACTGCCAACTGTTCTAATAGACATTGTTGCTCTAGAGTCAGGATAATTCAGGGCCTCTTCCATAAGTGCTTGGTGGTATTCACCAAGGAAGTTATTTGAACCTGCAGATTCTTTGTGGGAAGATTTTTTATTATAAATGTGTCTTTAATAGATAGATAGATAATCTACTTCCTTTTTTTTTTTTTTTTTTTTAAAGGGTAGATTGAATTTATTCTAAGATGCTCATGGTCCTGAAAACTGATTGCCCACAGGTTCTAGGTCCCATGGCTCAGTCCAAGTCACTAGTAAAGGACTGAGTTGGCAGTGACTGGCTATAGGCTACACTGGCTCACTACCACAGATATGGGTATGGACCCCACCCCTACTTCCACTCCCCCATCAAGTTAGCCTTTGAGTACTAAACATGAAGTCTCTCTTCAGGTTAAAGTCCGCCTGCTAAAGAAGGCCACAAGAAATGCCTCGAAGGGTCAGCCTTCCCAAGGGACCCAGCCATCTGCTAAGGCTAGTTGTCATCCCCTTCCAGGGCCCTCATGGAAAGTGAAAAGGTCAAGGCCACAAGGGATACTAAGCTTAGGACCTTCATATGTCCAGATGGTGCAGATGCCAAGCCTATACCACTATCAACCAGGAGGTCACAGACCTGTTCCCAAGCATGGTCTCTGTTTCAAAAGGTTCTAAGCCCAAATTCAAGTCACCTTCCTTTGGGAGCAGATTCCTAAAGAGGCAGGTGGGAGTAGGAGGCTGAGTGCTCTGAAGCCAGGGGCTGTTGCAGCTCCAGATTTCTTCTTGCCGAGACAGGCCTCATGGGAAGGATATCAGGCCTCACTCCCCAACAGCTGCACGCTCAGGCCCTGAGTGTCCACTTCTACCAGGTGGATGCTGTAGTTCCCAAGACCCTCAGTATTGGCCAACATGGCCTCCAGAGCCTCCATTTGCCTTGGTTCCTTGGTCAACAGGTAGAGAAAGCCCCAACTACCTGCCTCTGACAGGCTCTGCCATACACATGGGGGGCCAGGACATCCATCATTCGCCACATAAGCAGGGGCTCACAGCCTGGAGCCATGAGCTTCTCCTGCTCCCAGTACAAGGTCAGGCACTGGCCCAGCAGAGGCAGGATTCCTTAGTGGAACGCCCCTGCGCACTTCTCCTTGTGCCGAGCTAGGCTGTGAGCATTCTGCACAGTGGCAGGCAGCCGGGCATACCAGTTCCTCAGCACATTCTACAGCAGGTTATGAGCCAGGTGGGTCTTGCCAGTGTATACCAGGAGCAAGTGGTCGTTGAGCATCTGAACAAAGCCCTCTGGTACAGTGATGCCTTCCACCTCCACCTTCATGGCAGCTGAGCCCAGGAGCATCCCACCTTGATACCAGGCATTAGGCCATCCATTCGGTTCTGCCAGCCACCTCCTGTGGTGAGCACCTATTCCAGGTGCAGCACTGCATGGATCAGGGCCTCTGTGCTCACCATCCAGCCTGCAGCCTGCTACAAGGTAGTCAGAGCAGTGCCTGCCAGGATACTGCTGGTGGCCAGACCAGAGCCATGGGGCAGCTTAGACCAGGTGTGCAGCTCGAAGCCACCCCCAAAGATGTGCAGCAACTGCTCACTCAGCAAGAGCTTGGAGTGGATAATGCACAATCCCCACACAGATAAAGGCTGCCTTCAGCAGGGCCCCTAGAGCATGGGGCTTGCAGTAATCCCTCAGGTCCTCCAGGCTCTGGCATCTTCAGAGCCATCTCACAGCCAGGCCAGCACTGCCCCACCAAGCTCATAGGCAAAGAAAGGGTGGTGTGTCACTCCATCCTCCAGAGAAATTGACCTAAGCAGGGCACTCAGCCACCACCCACTGCCCAGGCGCCAGCAGCTCCACTATTTCTTCTTCTTGAATTAGGTGTGTTTCCAAGAATTTGTCCATTTTGTCTCAGTTTCGATCCTTCTGCATAATTTTATTCCTAACATTGTTATTATTCTTTCAAATATTTGTAGGGTAGTGCAGTGATACGTCACCTGATTCCTGCTAATTCTTAATCATTCTTGCTGGATTTGGTTAATTTTATTGATTTTTTCAAAGACTCAGCTTTTTGTCACTGATTGTCTTCTGTTTTCTCTTAATTGCTTCCTTCTTTAATCTTTATTTTTTTCCTATCCTCTGCTTGTTTTGGGTGTAATCTATTCTTTTTCTAGTTACTTAAATTACAGGCTAAAATCATTGATTTGCCAATTTTCTCCTTTCTTAATTAGGCATTTGGTGCTGAAAATTTCTCCATAAGTGATACATCAGTTCATATATAAGAATCCTACAATACTATAAATCCATTTCTCCCTGCCTGGTCTTTGTGCTATTTTTGTCATTCATTTTACTTTTACATATATTATCAACCTCACACTATATTATTATTACTTCTATTTAAACAGATAATTTTCTTTTAAAGAAATGTAAGTAATAATATTATTGTCATTTCTAGTACTCTATTCTTTTGGATAGATTCAGAGCTGTATTCATTTTTCTTCTGCCAAATGATTTCATTTAATGTTTTTGTAGTACAGGTTGCAGGTGATGAATTCAGCTCTCAATGTTTGAAACAGTTTAACTTTGTCCTATTTTTTAAGGATATTTTTACTGTGTATAGGTCTCTAGATTGACTTTTTCTCCCCCCCCCCACCCCCTTACAGTACTTTAGAGATAAGGTTCTAAAGTTTCCTAGCTTGCACTGTTTTTATGGGAAATCTGTTTTGTCATCTGGGTCCTCTGAAAGTATGTTTTTTCTCTGACTGCTTTGAAGATTCTTTTCCTTTATCACTTTAAGTAATTTGATTTTAATGAAACTTGGTCTAATTTTCTTTCTGTTTCTTGGGGGTTATTGAGCTTCCTGGATCTGCGGGTTTATAATTTTAACCTAATTTGAAAAGTTTTGGCTATTATTTTCAAATATTTCTTCTGTCACCCCTGCCTTCTTTCTTTTGGGAACTTTAATTATATGTGTGCTTGGCTGCTTAAAATTGTCCTATAGTTTACAGATACTTTATTCTTCCTGCTGTTTGTTTCATTTTGATAGTGTTTATTGCTGTGTCTTTAAATTCAATTATCTATTCTTCTTCAATGTCTAATCTTTTATTAATCTCATCCAGTATATTCTTCCAGTAAATTTTTTAGATATAGTAGTTTTGGGATTTTTAAAAAGATTTTATTTATTATTTCCAGAGAGCCTGGCTGGAGACCTGGCTTGCAACCTGGTTATGTGCCCTGACTGGGGAATCAAACCAGCAACATTTGGGTTCGCAGGCTGATGCCTTATCCACTGAGCTACCAGCCTGGGCCTAGATATTGTACTTTTATGTCTAGAAGTTAAATGTGGGCTTTTTTTCCCCATCTTTCATTTATCTACATAACTCTTTGAACATATGGAATACAATTAGAATAACTGTTCTAATGTCCTCATCTGCTAATTTTAACACATATGTTCTTAGCTGGTTGTGATTGAATTTTGTAGTTATTTTCCCACTCTTTACACACATGGCAAATTCTTTTTTTTTTTTTTTTTTTTAGGGTTTTTTTTTTTTTTTTTTTTTACATTTTCTTCATTATTTTTAGAGAGCAGGAAAAGGAGGGAGGAAGAAAGGGAGAGAAATATCAATGTATGGTTGCCTTTTACATGCCTCCAGCTGCAGATCTGGCTTGAGACCTGGCCTGCAACCTGGGCATGTGCCCTGACTAAGAATCAGACTAGTGACACTTGGGTTCGCAGCCTGATTGTAATTTTTTTTTTTAATTACATGCCAAACATTGTGTTTAACTTTTTGAATGCTAAGTGTTTTTGTGTTCTGGAATACATTTGAGTTCTTAGAAATACTATGATTATTTGGACCTTGTTTTTATGACTTGTTAGGCAAGCCCATAGGAACACACATTTTGGGGCTCATTTTTGTCTGACTACTGAAACATGATTCTTCTTAGTCTTCTTCTGAATGCCTGTAAATTATGAACTTTTCTGGTCTGGCAGGCAGATAGGAATAGAAATTATTCCTGGCCTAGTACACTGTCTACCATTTTATCTGATCCTTTAGGGTAGTTCTTTTTCTGGCCCCAGTAGTTTCCTCACCCACCTGTGCTGATTAGTACACTACTGTATTCTTAAAAAGGACCCTATACAAGTCTGAGGTTCTCTAATTGCAGTTCTCTCTTGCATCCTTCCTGTGACCTGGAGCCACTTGGTCTTCTGTGGCTCTCAGCTTTGTCTCATCAACTCAGGAAGACCTCTTAGTTGTGCCTGGATCTCCCAGCCCTGTGGAAATGGCTGTACACTCTTTCATGGCCTGGATGCTCTTACGAGTCAGTAAGCAGGAGCAATATTAGGGGTCACCTCATTGAGTTCCTATCTCTTGTGGATCACTGTACTCCACTGGTTGATTTCTGCATCTTAAATACTCTAGTTTCATGTATTATATGGCTTAGGAGGCTGTGGTAGTAAGGCAAATCAAGATCTTATTGCTCAATTTCAGCTGGCAGCAGAATTTTACTACATAGGTTTCTAAGTTGGCTATGAAATGCCTAAAATTCTGTACACATCTCAAAAAATGTTTCTTTTAATTTTGCTTGAAAATTTTTTGAAATACTTACAAAACATAATCCAGGATTAATACACGTTAGCCAAGATCAAGACTTTTGAGGAAGTAAATTGAAAGTCATGTCAATTAAGGGATTGCCTAGCAACCATCCCAGAGGCAGAGGGGCCCATTGTGAAGCACCAGCCGGGATGCAAATGTGCCCAAGGTGGGCTACAAAGAATGTGAAGGAAGAACAGTTGAGAAGGAAGAAGTGGTAGAAGGAAGGAAAGGGAGAAGGGAGGAAATGAAGAGAAAAAAAGGGGAAAGGGTGGAGGTATATATTAAGTCAAAAGAACATAATCCTCTATCTTCAGGTTCCCAAACCCAAGACTTTTGAAGAACAAATTAACAGCAACTGTGATTAATTATTTAAATGTAGTCATTATGAGGGAGAATTTGAGAGGAAATTATAAGACTATTAGAAACTCTTTACTGAGAACCAAGATGGTGGAGAAGTAAGTGGAGCTACACCAATCTCCTCCCAACACCAAACTGGAAATACAACTTAATTCGGAAGAAATCATCCAGAATAACCAACAGAACACCAATTGGAGAAAAGTCTTATTACCAGGAACAGAACAGAAGAGCCAATTTATCACAATGTGACCTGTAGGAAGTATGGAGACACGAGAAGTCTGGCGGGGCTCTCACAGGTGGCAGCTGAAGGGACAGAGAAACATCTCAGCAGCTGGAGGTTCCACCTGAGAAGGGTGGAATCTAAACCCCTAACTGGGCTTCCCAGCCTACAGCAACACAGCTGAAAGTAAAGCAGCACCCATCTGTGAAAAGCAAAAAGCCACCAGGTTCAGCAGGCTTGAGAGACTGAATTCTTAACGGGGCCACACGCAAAAACACAGTGGCACCCACCTACCCTGGGCTCCAGCAGAGAAAGGGAAGAGTGGACTAGAGACACTTAAGGAGATTTTGGGGCAGTGGCTTTAGGGGGAGAGTTGAGGGAGCAGCCCTGAGTCCAGTATTGACCCATACCCCATACAGTCAGCAGACCACTCTTCTCCAAAGGGCAGGAACCTGAGGGGAAACCACAGCCCCACCCATAGGCGTTAATCCGTACTACCCAGCAGTACCTAAACCTGACCTCAAATCACAGGTTGATTGGATTAACAACTGACTTCATCCGCCCCACCCAGAGGTGCCTAAAATTGACCACTGATCACAGACCGATTGGAATAACAACCAAAGGAGACAAAGACAGTGCATCTCTGGTAGTCTCCAACTGGCTGACTAGGCCCAGACTGGGACAGAAGCTGACATTATCAAGCACAGATCCAGGACGTGAAAAAAGTGCACCTCTACACCACAGAAGGTCACAAAAGCAGACCAATCCAAGAAGCAGAAACAAACAAGAGTCACCTAAAATGGGGAGACAAAGAAATAAACCCTCAGCAAATGGAAAGCAGGAATGAATACCCAGGAAAAGTGCAAAGTGAAATAGAGGCAAGCACACTCTCAGACATGGAATTCAAAATAATGATGATAGAGAAGCTCAATGAGCTCAATGAGTTCAAAAACTACAAACAACTCCAGGGGAACTATGAAGAACTACAAAGAACTCCAGGAAAGCTACAAGGAACTTACTGAGAACTACAGCAGCATTAAAAAGAACATAGAAACCATTAATAAGAGCCAGGAGGAAATGAAGTATACTGTTTCTGAATTGAAGAACACAGTAGAAAGAATCAAAAGTAGTCTAGAGAAAGCAGAGGATCAGATCATCCAGCTGGAGGTCAATGTAGAAAGAAATTCCCAGGCAGTGCAACAAAATGAAAAAAGACTGAAAAAAAAATAAAGAGGTTTTAAGAGAGCTTCAGGACAAAATGAAACATAATAACATCCGTATCATAGGGATAGCAGAAGGAGAAGAGGAGGAGCAAGGGATAGAAAACCTGTTTGAAAAAGTAATGACAGAAAACTTCCCTAACTTGAGGAGAGAAAAGGTCATGCAAACTCAGGAAGCACAGAGGGTTCCAAGGAAGATGAACCCAAACAGGTCCACTCTAAGACACATCATCATGAAAATGGCAAATTTCAAAGACAGGGAGAGAATCCTAAAAGCTGCAGGAGAGAAATAGCTAATAACATACATGGGGGTTCCCATAAGGTTATCAGCTGATTTCTCAACAGAAACACAACAAGCCAGAACAGAATGGCAAAAAATATTTCAAGCAATGAAAAACAAAGGCCTGCAACCAAGACTAATCTACCCAGCAAGGCTGTCATTCAAAGTGGAAGGTGAAATAAGGAGTTTCCCAGACAAAAGAAGTGTAAAAGAATACGTCTCCACCAAACCAGCAGTGCAAGAGATGCTAAAGGGCCTGGCTTTAAGAAGATGAAGAGACAGACAGACAGACAGAAACACAGGTATAAAGGTAAATGGATTACATGCACCAATCAAAAGACATAGGGCAGCTGAATGGATAAGAACCAACTTTGACTTATGAATGCTTTAAAGTGATCTGTTACTATACCTGAAGAACCCTGAAACACCAATTCATAAGAACCTATGTACACCTATGTTCATAGTTGCGCTAATTACAATAGCCAAGTACTGGAAACAGCCTAAGTGCCCATCAGTGGATGATTGGATCAAAAAACTTTGGTACATTTACACAATGGGATTCTATATAGCAGAAACAAAGAAGGAACTGGTACCCTTTGTAACAACATGGATGGAACTGGAGAGTATTATGCTTAGTGAAATAAGCCAGTCAGTGAAGGACAAATACCATATGATCTCACCCATTAGAGGACAATAATGAACAAAACTAACAACAAGCAAAACAGAACCAAATATATGAATACAATGAATAGGCCTTCAGTGGTAAGGGGGAAAGGGGAGCAGCTTAGACAAGAACCTAGTATAAAGGAACCATGGACATGGACAACAGGTGGGATTGACTTTGGGAGGAATGGGTGGGTGGGGAGGGGTACAGAGGGGAGCAAAAAGGGGATGGATGTAATACAACAACAATAAAATTAAATTTAAAAAAATGGTTTACTGCAAACCCAAAGGTCACTGGTTCAATTCCCCAGCCAGAGCACATAACCAGGTTACCAGCCAGGACTCCAGCCAGGTCCATAGCTAGAGGCAGGCGAAAGGCAACCATACATCCATACATTGATGTCTCTTTCCCTCTATACCTCTATCCCTCCCCCTCTCTCTAAAAATAATAAAACCTTTAAAACTGTGTTTTAAAAAATTATAATTTTAGATGGTTGTCTAATATTTCATCAACAAGTTTATACCATTAGATATTGGATTTCTTCTATTATTTCCAGATATTTTTTCAACAAGCATTACAGTAAAATGTCTTTATTTTGTATTACTTTCTTTGACTAAGTTAATCTTTCTGGATCTCTTTAAAATAAACATGATAAGCTCAGTAGATAGGTAGTGGCCTGCAATCCCAAAAGTTTCTGATTCAATTCCTAGCCAGGGCACATACCAGGTTGCAAGCCAGGCCCCCAGCCACGTCCATAGCTGGAGGCAGGTGAAAGACAACCATACATTGATGTTTCTCCCTTTCTTCCTCCCTCCCTGCCCTTCTCTCTAAAAATAATGAATAAAATATTTTTTAATAAAAATAAGTAAATAAAAGAGGAAAAAAATAAAATAAGCATGATAAATACTTAACCTCAGAGGGTGTTTGTGAGGAATGGTGACTTAATCAATGCATTATTGACTCATAGTACTCACTTAGTAAATGTTATTTCTTTTATCCTAAATTATATTGCCACCAGTTTTGCTGTACAGTCATAAATATTCTATCATTTTTTAAAAATTTTATTGTTGTTGTATTACATCCATCCCCTTTTTGCTCCTATTCTATCATTTTATAAAAGATGGGCACTTAGGCTGTTTCCAGTACTTGGCTATTGTAAATAGCGCAGCTATGAACATAGGTGTACATAGGTTCTTATGAATTGGTGTTTCAGGGTTCTTCAGGTATACTAACAAGATCACTTTAAAGCATTCATAAGTTAAAGTTGGTTCTTATCCATTCAGCTGCCCTGTCTTTTAAACACATATATATATATAGTTTGCATTATAAATGAATTTTATTTTTCCACATTCCTTTTATATCCTTAACTCATCTTAGTCTTTTTTCTTTTTTTAATTAACTTATTATTATTCTGTTACAGTTATCCAATCTTTCCCCCATTGCTGTTCCTTGCCCTGCCCACCCTATCCCTTCTCCACAGTTAATCCCCATCCTGTTGTCCGTGTCCATAGGTTATACTAGTTCCTTGACAAAACCCTTCCACTTCTCTCTCCCCTATCATAGAGTTTTAATGTTTTGTTTTTATTCTTATATATTTTCCCAGTATTACATGAAAATGTGCTTTAAATATATTTTCCCATTTTTGAGTTCCAAATTCTTTAAGCCATCATTACAGTTATATTCCAATGTACTGTAATGTAAATCAGTGAAAATTAATAAATTTAGTGTGTGTTTAAAAGAAAAATATATCTACATGAGCAGCTCTCAAAGGTCCCTGACACCCTTTCAAGGGTCCACAAGTCAGAACTACTTTAATATAGTTAAAATATAGCATGTGGTATCTTCATGAACCTCCCCTCACAAGTGTACATTTTCAGAGGCTACATGGTATGGTATATTTCAAAGATTGAATACAGAAGTACTTTCCTAATTTCTTTTGTTCTCAAAATATATATTTTATAAAAGTAATGTTATTTATGTTAAAGGCAATTAATTCATTGTTATTTTAAATGATCAACAAAAATTTACTTCTAAATTTATTTTCATTTTTAATATCATTAATATTAGTAGAGTTAACCATGAAAATAAATCTCTTTAAAGCTCTCATTAATTTTTAATTGTCTAAAAGAGATCCTAGATCAAAAACTTGAGAACTGTTCTATTTAAAGCTTTTGCAATCCTCTGAAGACCACTGTGATTCATGGAAGCATCTTTTCAGGAGCAAGGACAAAGAGCAAGTAAAAAAGGCTGAAGAGAGAATACTCCAACATCAGCAGCTTCATCTATTACCCAGGCTCAAAAGTGGTATTTCACAGAATAGCAACTCTTGTAAGCCTCACCCATAAGGAATCATGCCCTCACCACTGAGATCTTTTTGAAAGTACTATATTTCATTAGTTGTGTTGTTACAGTTGTCCCAATTTTTCCCCTTTGCCCCCTCCACCTGGGACCCTCCTTTCATCCAACAATACATACCCCTCAGTTCATGTCCATGGGTCATGCATATAAATTCCTTAGCTTCTCCATTTCCTTTACTATTCTTTTTTTTTTTTTAATTTTATTGTTGTTGCATTACATCCATCCCCATTTTGCTCCCCTCTGTCCCCCTCCCCACCCACCCATTCCCCCCAAAATCAATCCCACCTGTTTTCCATGTCCATGGTTCCTTTATACTAGGTTCTTGTCTAAGCTGCTCCCCTTCTTTGCCTCTGCCTCCCCCCTCCAGACAACCCCGTTCCCCCTGACCACTGAAGGCCTATTCACTGTGTTCATATATTTGGTTCTGTTTTGCTTGTTGTTAGTTTTGTTCATTATTGTCCTCTAATATTTGTCCTTCACTGACTGGCTTATTTCACTAAGCATAATACTCTCCAGTTCCATCTATGTTGTTGCAAAGGGTACCAGTTCCTTCTTTCTTTCTGCTATATAGAATTCCATTGTGTAAATGTACCAAAGTTTTTGGATCCAATCATCCACTGATAGGCACTTAGGCTGTTTCCAGCACTTGGCTATTGTAAATAGTGCTGCTATGAACATAGGTGTGCATAGGTTCTTATGAATTGGTGTTTCAGGATTCTTTGGGTATAGTCCAAGTAGTGGAATTGCTGGATCAAAAGGCAGTTCCATTTTTAGTTTGTTAAGGAAACCCCATACTGTTTTCCACAGTGGCTGCACCAGCCTACATTCCCACCAAAAGTGTATGAGGGTTTCCTTTGCCCCGCATCCTCGCCAACACTTGTTTGTTGATTTGCTGATGATTGCCATTCAGACAGGTGTGAGGTGGTATCTTATTGTGGTTTTAATTTGCATCTCTCTGATGACTAATGATGTTGAACATTCTTTAATATGCCCCTGAACCCTTTTTATATCTTCCTCAGTGAGTTGTCTGTTCAGGTCCTTTGCCCATTTTTTAATTGGGCTGTCTGTCTCCCTGGTGTTGAGTCGCATTAGTTCTAGTCACATTAGTTCTTTATATATTTTGGAGATCAAACCCTTGTCTGAGGTATCATTGGCAATTATGTTTTCCCATATAGTTGGTTCCCTTTGAATTTTGCTGATATTTTCTTCAGCTGAACAGAAACTTTTCAATTTGATATAGTCCCATTTGTTGATTTGTTCTTTTATTTCCTTTGCCCTTGGTGAAGTATCAGTAAACATATTTCTGCGTAGGATATCCAAAAGTTTACTGCCTATATTTTTCTCCAGGACATTTTTTTTTTTTTAAAGATTTTATTTAATTATTTCTAGAAAGAAGGGAAGGGAGAGAGGCAGAAAGGGAGAAAGACATCAATGTATGGTTGCCTTTCACCTGACTCCAGCCACAGATCTGACTGGAGACCTGGTTTGCAACCTTGTTATGTGCCCTGGCTGGAGAATTGAACCTGCGACCTTTGGGTTCGCAGGCCGGTGCCTTATCCACTGTGCTACCAGCCAGGGCTTCTCCAGGACCTTTACGGTGGCACTGCTTATGTTTAAATCCTTTATCCATCTTGAGTTTATTCTGGTGTATGGTGTAAGTTGTTGATCCAATTTTATCTTTTTGTATGTTGCTGTCCAATTCTCCCAACACCACTTGTTGAAGAGACTGTTTTTACTCCATTTGATGTTCCTTCCACCTTTGTCAAATATTAGTTGACCATAGTGTCCTGGGTTAATTTCTGGTCCCTCTATTCTGTTCCATTGATCTATATGTCTATTCTTATGCCAGTACCAGGCTGTTTTGATGACAGTAGCCTTGTAGTATTGTTTGAAGTCAGGTATTGTGATTCCTCCTACCTGGTTCTTCTTTCTCAAGATTGCTGTGGCTATTCATGGGTGTTTTTGGCTCCATAAACATAAAATTTTTGAAGTATTTTTTCTATTTCTGTGAAGTCTGTCATTGGTATTTTAATTGGGATTGCATTGAATATGTAGATTGCTTTGGGTAGTATGGACATTTTAATGATGTTAATTCTTCCCATCCATGAACATGGTATCTTCCTTGATTTCTTTCTTCATTGTTCTGTAGTTTTCTGAGTACAGGTCCTTTACCTCCTTAGTTAAGTTTATTCCTAGGTACTTTAATTTCTTGTTGCTATGGTAAATGGGATTTGTTTTTTGTTTTTTTTTTTTCTTCTATTTCTGTTGTTTCATTATTGGTATACAAAATGCTTTTGATTTCTGGATATTGACTTTATACCCAGCTTTTTTGCTAAATTTGCTAATTAGGTTGAGTAAGTTTTTGGTGGAGCCTATCGGGTTTTGTATGTACACTATCATATCATCTGCAAATAATGACAGTTTGACTTCCTCCTTTCCTATTTGGATACCTTTGATTCCTTTTTCTTCTCTGATTGCTATAGCTAGAACTTTCACCCACTTTCTATATGCAACTGGTGCCTCTCTAGCTATTGCCCTGGTGATGGTTCCCAGAATGGGTGAGTTTGTGTGTTCTAGAACCATGCAGGGTCCTCTAACTGAACTATCTGAGAGACTAGCAGTTTATTTCACTGCCCAAATCCCCATTGGTTTTCATAGCCAGAAGCTATGAGGCTTTATTTTCCTAGCACTGGAACTGTGAGCAGCCTAGGTCTAACCAAGGGCTGGAATCACTCCCAAAGTGTCCCTCCTGGATTTTTCTTCCACTTGTGAGTTGGAATTGCTCATTCCACCAGCCACAGCCACTGCCTTGCCAAGCTTCCTTGCCTTCTGCACACACAACCAGCTTCCCCACACCTCCCTAACTTCCCCAGCTCTGCTCCTCCTACCTATCTGGATGAATATTCTGGCCAAAACAGAAGCATAGGTAGACATGTTTCACCTCCTTACACAACCATAAGAAGGATTACAACTACTTAAAAAAAAACAAAAACAAAAACAGAACTGCCAGAAAATCAGCTGTATGGAAGTCTGACAACCACTGTGATCTTACTGCTTTTTTACATAGTATAGATCCCACCTGAAATTTTCAAAGGATATGAAAAACCAGTGCCATTTCCAATTTATTTCACCACACATTTCTAACTATTCACCTGATCCATGCCTAATAATAGATCATTTATGTAAGAAGGAAACATATAAATACCAAGCACCTATTATACATCTGATAACAAGTTAGACATTTTAAGAGGACATCATGTATCATGCTCACCATACTATAAATGGTATCACTATCCCCTTATTTTGCAGCAGAAACAGGCACTCCAGAAAGCTTAAGGAACTTGCCTCAGATTATCCAGTGAGTTAAATAACCCAACTGGGACTCATTCAGCTTACTCTCTGAAGCTGATTATCTTTCCTACTCACACTGTTCTATCAGAATTCAGAAGGAAACCGACCAGACACTGGGGAAGTGCAGGAGTATGATCCTTTATTCATGCGCGGTCCCAGAGGAGAAGCTGCTCTCCAAATTCTGGGCCCTGAGCTAAGGCAAAAAGCAACTTTCATAGTTGAAGTTTCACTCCCTGGCCTTGCAAGCGAGGTTACCGAAACAGACATAGAAATTAAAGCAAGTTTTTCAGCGCCTTTCTTATCACTCAAGCTGGCTACAGCTGGCTCCCCTCCAGGAGCCAAGGCCGTTATACTCAAGCTGCCTGATGCCCAAGAGCCAAGGCCATTAACCCTTTACATCCCCCTTACAGGCCATTAAGGAGGGGCTCCTTTACAACACCGCCTTTTACTGCTGTGGTGTTATTTTTTGTAAAGTAAAAAAACACCGTAAAATATATAGGAGCTGCTGTACATTGGAGCCCAGCTCTACCATGTACTAACTATGTAGTACTAAGTAAATCACTTAACTTCTCCATGTCTTAGTTTTCTTGATGGTAAAATGTTACTAGGAGTCCCCACTTTATTGGATTGTTGTGAGGGTTGAAGGAGTTAATATGAAAAAAGCATTTAAACATAGTTTGGTGTAGTCAATGGCATGGATGATCTTTATTTTTCATACATTAATCTTATCTGGATAATTTATTTAAGGTATAAAAATTCCTGCCCAGTTACACTGGAAAGTTATTGAGAGAATTACAGATGATCAATGTACTAGATAGCATTTTAGCCACATAATATTATGCAAATAAGAAAATAATTCAGAAGTTTTATTAGGCATAAACTCCTAATGTGGCGTCATTTTTGGAAAAAGAGTTTCTGGTAGAGAATGGATCAGTATTCCTGGCTTAAAGAGTCACACTGGTCAACACAGCTAATAAACTCCCCATTCCAAAAATACAAACCAAAACCACTTTTAAAAATCAGAGTGTTTCTGCACAAACATGCAAATCTAAAGTAACCAAGTGTGAAATGTATGGATAACTTGATCTGTGTGTGGTAGGACAGTGAACTTAGTCAATATCCTGAAGGACTATCAGGAATTGAAATCTGAACAGCACTCAGAAACAATAAGGAACTTAGAGGAAATAAAAAGGTCACTTTACAACCAGAAGTTTCTCAATATTCCTTATGTAAACACAGAAGTTTAATTATTACCATGCAAAGCAGTCCTGTTTCTCTTTGTTTTTCTTTGTTACAAAGTTTTACCCAAATTGATGGCTTCCTATCTTGACAAAGTCAATATCTCTTTCCTTTATCCCCTACACTAGTAAATTTCAGATCACTATTGCCAAAGCAATTCCTCTCCTCATTGCCAAATAAGTTTCACAAACCATTAGATGTCACATGCACATGACACTCACGCACATTAACAAACATCCCTACCCATCTGAAGTCTTTCCTGGCCTTTCATAGCATGTGTCACCATCTAACTTACTGTATTACTCTGTGCTCTTATTTATTAACTATCTATCCCTACTAGAATGTGAGCACCATCAGGGAAAGGTATGGGTCTGCTTTGTTCACCATTAACTTAATTAATTGATTAATTAATGACTTATCTGCATGTTGGAAGTCCTTGTACTGATTTCAGTATGTTTTATCCTTTCCATTTAATACTTTATTTTCTTCACCCCCAACTTTTTCATTACAGTTATCTGTTCTCTCAGGCATCTTTATTTTGTCTTACATCCCCTATCCATGCATATATGCAGGTCATTAGTTTTAAGACAACTTTCCTGGCCTGGATCTTTCTAAAGGTATGTGGAAAGCTTACTCAGCTAATAGGACATCAAAAGATGGAGACCTGGAGAAAGTTTCTCATTCTTCACAAGTTGGAGCATGGAACATGTGAAAAAGAAAAGCAGAGAAAGCTGAAATCCAACTCACCAACCATCTTCAAGTCTACCATGCCCAAGACCCAGAATAAAGATTTACCTGGATGCTTAGACAAGCTGCTCCAATTCATGGCTATCCTTCTGGGCTAATAAAAGAATTGGGGAAAGAACTACACTAAAACCCTCCTTCAAACCCACTAGTCCAAGTTATGAACACCTCCCGCCCTTCTTATGCATCAAGTAGAAAAATGACTGGATCAGTAAGCCTCATTCCTGACTCTGCTGCAGTTACCTGAACCTTCTAAAGCTCACTCCAGAGCAGGCTCTCTGGATTGTACCTGGGAGTGTGTACATTTAGAGAGCTTCTAGCTGCCCCTTAGAGAAACACCCGGTAATCAGCAAGACAATAAGAACTCTGAATACCCTTCCAATCCATGTCTATGTGACAGGGATCTCCAGAGAAGTGGGACAGACATTAGGTAAGTTCTAGCTACAGGTGAAAGTACTTTGGGTTATCTATTTCAGGAATGTGTACTTTTTTAGCAGACAGACCTTGAGGCTACAAGAGCTTCTGTAACAACCAGGATAGTGCTACACAAGAAACTGTGCTCCATTCTAAAAAGCTTTCAAATATTCCACCAGACCAGAATGCAGGTAAGATCTGAACCTGGAATCTAACTCTGTTTTTTACAGCTACTCAAAGTATTTTGGGTACAGTTCTGGTATGTGTTGAATTTTCCAGAAATGCAACTACCATTAAAAGAGAGGGAAAGTAGAACTTTATTTTTCCTGGAACTTGAAAAAGATTTTTACTACAGGAGGAAATCACATCATTGAAAACAGTAATATTCATGATATATGAGTCTCCAGAGAGGCACAGACTATTTCATCTGCACTCACACCACTGGGTTACAGGCTCCACTGTGTGCCACTGCATCAGACAGGTTCTCTGTGTCTTCTAGTTCAGTAAGGCCCACCAATGTACACATTGGACTAAAGATAGATGGAATAACTTACACTCCTCCATCACATTATGGTTAGTATAATATAGCTAATTTTTTACTATCATGTAGGTCAGTCATGTGATCAATAAATTTCATTCTAGGGTAGTAAAGAGAATGAATATAAAATATTTATCAAGAAAGAGAGTGTTAAGTCTATTGAAATTAAGAACCACTGTTCTAAACCTTTTAATTTTTAATTTTTTAAGATTTTATTCATTATTTTTAAAGAGAGGCAGAGAGGGACAGCAACATAACTATATGGTTGTCTTTTACCTGCCGCCAGCTACAAACCTGCTGGGGACCTAGCTTGCAACCTGGTTATGTGTCCTGGCTGGGAATTGAACCAACAACTTTTGGGTTCACTGTGCCACCAGCGAGGGCCAAATCTTTTTTTTTTTTTTTTTTTTAATTTTATTGTTGTTGTATTACATCCATCCCATTTTTGCTCCCCTCTGTCCCCCTCCCCACCCACCCTTTCTCCACAAAGTCAATCCCACCTGTTGTCCATGTCCATGGTTCCTTTATATTACGTTCTTGTCTAAACTGCTCCCCTTCCTTGCCTCTTTCTCCCCCTCCCCCCAACCCCCTTCCCCCTGACCACTGAAGGCCTATTCACTGCATTCATATATTTGGTTCTGTTTTGCTTATTAGTTTTGTTCATTATTGTCCCGTAATGGGTGAGATCATATGATATTTGTCCTTCACTGACTGGCTTATTTCACTAAGCATACTACTCTCCAGTTCCATCCATGTTGTTGCAAAGGGTACCAGTTCTTTCTTTCTTTCTGCTATATAGAATTCCACTGTGTAAATGTACCAAAGTTTTTGGATCCAATCATCCACTGATGGGCACTTAGGCTGTTTCCAGCACTTGGCTATTGTAAATAGTGCTGCTATGAACATAGGTGTGCATAGGTTCTTATGAATTGGTGTTTCAGGATTCTTTGGGTATAGTCCAAGTAGTGGAATTGCTGGATCAAAAGGCAGTTCCATTTTTAGTTTT
>PVIW01012723.1:0-30677 GCA_004026585.1 Noctilio leporinus
AAGAAAATATCAGCAAAATTCAAAGGGAACCAACTGTATGGGAAAACATAATTGCCAATGATACCTCAGACAAGGGTCTGATCTCCAAAATATATAAAGAACTAATGCGTCTCAACACCAGGGAGACAGACAGCCCAATTAAAAAATGGGCAAAGGACCTGAACAGACAACTCACTGAGGTAGAGATACAAAGGGCCCAGAGGCATATGAAAGAATGCTCAACATCACTAGTCATCAGAGAAATGCAAATTAAAACTGCACTACGATACCACCTCACACCTGTCAGAATGGCAATCATCAGCAAATCAACAAATAACAAGTGTTGGCGAGGATGCAAGGCAAAGGGAACCCTCGTACACTGTTGGTGGGAATGTAGGCTGGTGCAGCCACTGTGGAAAACAGTATAGGATTTCCTTAAAAAACTAAAAATGGAACTGCCTTTTGATCCAGCAATTCCACTACTTGGACTATACCCAAAGAATCCTGAAACACCAATTCATAAGAACCTATGCACACGTATGTTCATAGCGGCACTATTTACAATAGCCAAGTGCTGGAAACAGCCTAAGTGCCCATCGGTGGATGATTGGATCAAAAAACTTTGGGGCATTTACACAATGGAATTCTATATGGCAGAAAGAAAGAAGGAACTTGTACCCTTTGCAACAACATGGATGGAACTGGAGAGTATTATGCTTAGTGAAATAAGCCAGTCAGTGAAGGACAGGTATCATATGATCTCACCCATTACGTGACAATAATGAGCAAAACTAACAACAAGCAAAACAGAACCAAGAATATGAATACAAGGAATAGGCCTTCAGTGGTCAGGGGGAATGGTGTTGGTGGGAGGGGGAGGCAGAGGCAAAGAAGGGGGAGCAGCTTAGACAAGAACCTAGTATAAAGGAACCATGGACATGGACAACAAGTGGGATTGACTTTGGGGGAAGTGGGTGGGTGGGGATGGGAACAGAGGTGAGCAAAAAGGGGATGGATGTAATACAACAACAATAAAATTTAAAAAAATAAAACAAACAAACAAAAAAACAACTGTTTACCTGAAGAGCTGCCATTTTATATTTTGACTTTCTTCCCATGGTACATCATCACACAGTTGCAGGTGAGGAAGACTGGAGTGTCTTGGGTGCATGCCTGCCCTTTTCTTTGTCTCTGCTTTACCTGTCTGTTTAAATTAGAAACCCATGAAGCATGTCTAACTCTGAGCTCTGTGTAGTTCCTACCAATTGTGGATGTTCACAGAACATGAATGATTGATGATGGTGTTAATCTGAGTAATAACAGGCATTTTGGGTACAGTCTCAAGGAAGCACCTCAATACTGATTTGTGGATAAATGTATTCTGCAGAAGAGGAAGAAATATGGCAAATGGGCAACTGCAGATGTCTGTACCAGAAGGGCCCAGCTCAAAATGCTCCTCCCTTAAATTGCATCAAATCAAACAGGGAAGCATACAAACAAACACTCACACAAGCTTCAGCATCAAGCTTTTTAATCAAACACCCATTGGATGCCAGCCATTTGAAATTTTAAGTCAAAGGAAGCAAGGCAATTTTGCACCAGAGTGCCAAAACAATGCTTACACATTGAGAGCTTGGTAAGTGTTTGACTTCTTTATGTAGGTTATCTAAAATTAGATGTAATTTCTTCATTTTGTATATGAGGAAACTGAGATTCTGAGAGGTGGGATGACTTGCCAAAATCACGTAGTGTTATGAACTGAATGTTTGTGTCTCTCTAAAATTCATATTTTGAAGCCTCACTCCCAAATGTGATGGTATTTGGAGGTCTGGTCTTTCATTTGAGTTTAGATAAAGTTTTGTAAATGGGATTAGTGTCCTTATAAAAGAGCTTCATCATGTCAGAACACAGTGAGAAGATGACCATTGCAAGTCAGAAAGTGGGTCTCAGAAACCAAATCTTCTGACACCTTGATTTTGGACTTCTGTCCTCTAGAACTATGATAAATAAATGTCTGTTGTTTAAGCCATCTAGTCTATGGTATTTTGCTATTGCACACAGAGCTAAGGCACATCGTGAGTTATTATTTCTTGGCCTCCAGATTTGCACACAGGTCTGCTGACTAATGCCAATGTCCATCACCTTGCTATCTGTACCTTATTTGTTCTCATCTCCCATTGTTTGGGTTTAGAAAAAGTTATTTTCATGCTAATGGGGCAGGACTGTCCATGTGTTCACTGCTTTCTTTCTTTCCCTATCACTTCCCCTCACAGGATGGGGTAGGGAGTGTCTTTGATCAGATAATGGGTTACCCGTTTTTTGCTGCTATCAGCTAGCCACTGAATATGGTGACTGTCCCTTTTTCTGGGGCCAGGCCTCTGAAAAGAAAAAGGCAAAGACTAATGCAGAGGCAGGAAAGGAGGGAGCCCACAAAGTGATTGATCCCAAATACCGACCAGATGAGAACTCTGATGGACAAGTTGATGCTGCAAAAAGGAAAAAAGAAAAAGAAAAAGAAGAAGAAGAAGAAGAAGAAAAAAAAAAGATTTGCACCATTGCTTGGACCCTGGGAGTTTTTGTGATCATCTATAATAGTAAGGCTTCATTTCTAGGAATGAGCTGAATCACAAGCTCCCCATGATATTATGGGTGTAACTTTGGAGTCACACTAGAGAACTACAGAGAAACTTAAATGATTTGGGGTGTTTTCTTTCTCTAGCTATTAGCCTCAGGCTGAGGTAAGAGCTTTACCACCCTCAAGGAAACTAGGTGCCAGATGGGCAAAAGTGAAGAGAAGGCAGTGGGATTAAGAACAAGCAAACTAATATAATGAAAATATAATAAATATGAAAATATACATATAATGGTAATAAAATATGTCAAATTTACAGAAGATTCCTTTGTCCATTAGAGCCTTATAGGCAGAACTTGTGTTCCTTGGTACTATAGGTACCTTCTGTGGGAGAAAGAGGTTCAACTGAAACTGCTAGAGACAGGCCAGAGTGATGGGCTTCAGGACTCCCAAGGGTTGGCTATATCCCAAGGACGGCAGGATCTACATACATGCTACTGACTCTAACTCAGTGAAATAACTTATCAAGTATTGAGCACAGTGCTGATGTTCATTAGGTATTTAGTCAATATTCATTTCTGTTATGACTTGAATTTTGTCCCCCCAAAAAGACGTGTTGAAATCATAACTCCCAATACCCCAGAATTGGATCTTATTTGGAAATAGTGTTGCTGGAATTATAATTAGTTAAGTTGAGTTTAAACAGGTGGACCTTAGCCCAATATGACTGATAATACTATAAGAGAACAGGTACTGGCACAGAGGGGAAAACCTATGTGATGACAGAAGCAGAGGTTGAAATGCTACACTGAAAGTTAAGGAAGGCCAAGAAGTGCCAACAACCACAGAAGGCAGGAGAGGGATAAGGGAGAGCTCTCCTTGTTTGAGAGGGAACATGGGCCTGCCTATACCTTGAATTTGGACTTCTGGCCTCCAGGACTGTGAAACAGTAAATTTCTGATGTTTTAAGCCATTCAGTTCATGGCTCTTTATTTGAGCTTCTCTAGTAAGTGAATACAGCTACTTCCTTATTGGTTTCCTCTTCCTAGCTCGGTCTCAAAGGTAGATATGCAGGCACTTTCGTGAGATGTGTGTATAAGGAAAAACTGAATTGTGTTTTCAGACAGTATAAGAGCTAACAATTAAAAGAAGCCTTGGAGAAACAAAACAATAAATGTTGATGAGGATGCAGAAAAATTGAACCTGAGTGGTGCTGGTGGGAATGTCAAATGATGGTCCAGCTGTTATGGAAAACAGTATGGAGGTTCCTCAAAAAAAATAAACAAAACTGTATTATCTGTATTATTCAGCAATTTCACTCTTGGGTATACATTTAAAAGAATTCAAAGTAGGATCTTGAGGCGATATTTCCATATCTGTGTTCATTGCAGCATTATTCACAATAGCCAACAGGTAGAAATAATCCAAATGTTTATCAATGGATGAATGGATGAATAAAATGTGGCATATAAATATAAAAGAATGTTACATAGCTTTAAAAAATGACATCCTGTTACATGCCCCAATGAGTTTCAGTTTTGCAATGTGAAAAAGCTCTAGAAATTTAATGCATAGCAATATGAGTATAATTAACACTACTGAACTATATACATAAAAATATTTAAGATAGTAAATTTAATATTATGTGTTTATAACCACATTTCAAAAATAAAATTAAAATTAAAGGAGAAACCCTTAGGGAAGTTCCCATTTAAAATGAGGAATTCTTGAGCTTCTGGCCAAGATGGAGGTGTGGTTAGACAATGCTTCACTTTCTTGCAAACCATTAAAAGGATTATATATACCTCAAAACAAAACATCACCCAAAACTGCCAGAAAATTAAACTGCATAGAAGTTCAACAGAGATATAAAGAAGTAATACTCATCCAGATGGGTAGAAGGGGTGGAGGTGGAGAGCCAGGGTAGAGAAGATGTGGTGTGGTGGTGGAAGTGATGGCAGGGCAGTGCCTTTGACTAGCCAGTGGAATGAGCAGTAACATTATAAAAGCTGGGAGGGACACCTGGGGAGCAATCTCAGCCCAGACCAGATCTTGCAGCTCATGGGTCCAGCACCAGGAAAATAAAGTTTCACTTCTTCTGGAAGTGAAAACTAGTAGGGGTTGGGGCAGTAAAAGAAACTTCTGGTCCCTCAGGAGAGTCCATTTAGAGGGTCTCCATGGTTCTAGAATGTACACAAACCCACCCACTCTGGAAACTACCACCAGGACAATAGCAAGAGGGGTGCCAGTTGCATAGAGGAAGTGGGTGGAGTGACTGGAAAAGGGGTGAGTGCCAAGCAAGCAGCATTTTCCCTCTCTGAGCCATCCTCTACATACAGTGCCACAAGGCAGTGAAACTGGTCGCCTAACACTGATGAATACCTAAGACTTTGCCCTTTACAATGTAACAAGTATAGGAAACGCTGGGACAACTTTAAATATACCAATATCTGAATCATAAGGGTGCCAGAAGGAGGAGGGAGAGTAAGAATTTGAAAACTTAAGTGAAAAAAATAATGAAAGGAAACTTCCCTAATTTGATGAAGGAAATTGACATACAAGTTCAGAAAGCACAGGGTCCCAAACAAGTTGGACCCAAAGAGGACCACACCAAGGCACATCATAATTAAAATGCCAAAGGCTGAAGATAGAACCTTAAAAGCAGCAAGAGAAAAGAAGAGAATTACATACAAAGGAGTTCTCATAAGACTGTCCGTTGATTCCTTTCTTTCTGTTTTTCTTAAAGATTTTATTTATTACTCTTTAGAGAGAGTGGAAGAGAGAGAGGCAGGAAGGGAGAGAGACATCAATGTATGGCTGCCTTTCACTTGACTCCAGCTACAAACCTGGCTGGAGACCTGGTTTGCAACCTGGTTATGTGCCCTGGCTGGGGAATCAAACCAGTGACCTTTGGGTTCACAGGCTGGTGCCAATCCACTAAGCCACGAAAGCTAGGGTGAATAAAGGATATTTTTATCATGCTATTTATTGAGTGATCCAACTAGAAGATATCCTCTCTGGAGAAAGGATAGGGATCTCAGCCCAGCCTAGCAGGAGGGATGCGAATGGCAGCCAGAATGACCAAACAGGGGACTAGTGTTTGGGCTATTGTGTGTCACACTGACCCTGACCAGGCATGTGGACAGAGTAGGGTGAGCTTTTCCTGACTGCCAGGTGCCTCATTCCTGTCTGAGATGCTCAGAGAGAGAGAGAGACCATGAGCCCTGAAAAGCACTATATTGTTTTGTGATGTCACCTCTGGAATGTTCTGAGTGTTTTGGTGACCAACTTCTGCATAGAACTTATACCTGGCACCTAACATTGGTATGACTTTTTATTTGACATAAAAAATATAATCTTAGAAAAGGCTTTTAGAAGACGTTGACACCAACTGCAATACCTACCTTAATTTTTGTTCAGATATTGATTAAGCCCCTTATCAGGTATCATATTCACATTCTTCCAAACTCAGTTTTTCATAATATACATAATTTATAAGAGGAAATAAGTGTGTAGAAAACTCTTTGTCTTACAGATGAGTAATTGATATCCAGTGATGGGATGGGAAGCATGCATGTTATTATCTCTTTTCCACAGCACTCAAGGCCACATTTTACACGAAAAGGAGACACCAGATCTGAAAACCTAGAGATTCCAATCAATGTGGTTCTACCTCAGGTACAGATAATCATAGAAGGAAGATATCAGTTTTAGCCAGAATAACCATCCTCTTTCAAAACTTCTGCAAGATGCTATAGAATGAGCAGAGTATTCAGGACCTTGATTTTAATTGCAGGTCAGCTTCCAACCAGCTGTGTGTGAGGGTGAGGCTACTTAGCCACTGTAGATCTTGGAACCTTCATCCCTTAAATGAAGAGAGTGGGTTAGGCGAACTTTAAGACCTTCCAATCCTAACATGTGACTCTGAAATAAGCCAATCTTCTAAAAATTATGTCTTTTGGTATTTGTTCAACCACTCTGGATTTCTGGAGGGTAATTAGAACTGTGGCTTGGAATCAAATGCATGTTAAGGAATCCATGAGAAGAAACCCTAGTACATTACACCAAGGGGTACAGGGTCATTTGGAGGTGTTAAGTGAATTAAGACCTGATGTATACCAAAGAACAAGTATAAGGGAGTGGGCACAGGGATCCAAACAGAGGCCCATGAAAGGAGAAAGTCTTGACAGGTTAGAGATTCTCAGGTCTCCTTCTGCTAAGAAGCCATTTCCTTGATGGGGTTCTGTTGATTGGATTGTTTCTACTGCTGCTATGTCACAAAGGGGGTGACCTTACTTATCCAGAATTACCTAAGACCCTGTTGAAAGACCATGGCGGTGCCACCAGAGGGGCTGAAATGTAGGGTGGAGGAGTCTAATGCAGAGGTAACTATCTGAAAGCTCTCTGTCCAGGGATGTGTAGGGACAGTATTGATCACCAGTTATATATATACATATATATATATATATATATATATATATATGTATATATATATATGTGTGTGTGTGTGTGTGTGTGTGTGTATGTATGTATGTATGTATATATATAGTCCTCTCTTAAGGATTTTCAGAAGAACATGATTAGAAAGAAAACCTTCAGCATTTCCTCTATAGGTAGAGGTAATTGTTAACAATCTAGGCAAGTATGTTCAGCAGGAGGAAAAAATATAGGATGAAAAATATTCTGACTAGGTGTTTTCACATTATCCTATAACTTTATAATGAACAGCTACTTCTCTGTTTCAGCTCATGAAGCTTAGAACACAAGCTAACTTTCTCTGGATCATTAGACAGTGTAACTTCCCATAGTGTTCCTGCAGCTGTAGGAAATTTGATTTAGGGCTGATTCTTTCTACCTGAAATATATGTGTTGGCCACTACTCTCTTGATAGTGGGTGTTGCTCCTTTGCTGTGGTCAATATCCAGATAAATCAATGTTTGTTTTGCCAAGGAACAGGTGGGGTGGGGGTGGGAGCGTGCCAACCTAAGGATGGGTCTGGGGATGAGGGCCCAGAACAGGGTTTGAAATAGTGATTATGTGATAGAGAAATAAGAAAGTCTCCAACCTAGCATAACACTCCCAGCCTACCTTCCAGAAACAACCCAGCATTGAGAAGGGGAGAAGGGGACCAGAACTAGAGAGTAGCTTAAAAAATCTCAAGTACCTTAGTTGGTGTGGCCCAGTTGGTTGAAGCATAGTCTCATAAATTGAAAGGTTGTGGGTTTGGTCCCAGTCGGGGTGCATATGAGAGGCAACTAATCAATGCTTCTCTTGAATTGATGTTTCTCTCCCTCTTCCCTCCCCTCTCTCTCTCCCTTCCCCGCTCTCTAAAATCAATAAGCATGGCCTTGGTAAGGATTTTTTAAAAATGGCTTGAACCATCCACTTCCTGTGTTGCAGGATCCATTGCTGCCGCTGCTGGGGTCTGGGTGGGCATGGAAGGCATGGAGCACATGGGTGAGAGGATACCTGGTGCCTGGGCATGTGTACCCATCATCAGTAGATGTGGCTTTTTGGGTACATCTGCCATGTACAAGTCACACATCAGGTTTCAGACGCTTGCCAGGATGCTCTAGGCTGGTACACTGGTGTGTGTGTGTGTGTGTGTGTGTGTGTGTGTGTTGTGTGAACTTACAAGTTTAGATTATCTGAACTGTGCCACCACCAAGGCTCTGAGAGGGACCAATAAACTCTAAACTTTGGAGACCTACTTCAATGAGATAGTGCACAGTGGGAGGGGGGATTGATATGGTTAACAAGGGAAGGGAGAACTATCAACCAAACCCTGATTTGATCAAGTGTCAGGCACAGGGCCATGCGAGGGTGAGGCAAAGATTGTATAGGTATGGGAACTGGGAACCCCATGAACCCTACCAGTAACAGCAAAGCTGGAGTTAGGGGCTTGAGCCTAGATTAACACCCACTCCCTTTGCTACATTGCTACATCCATTCTCTCTGCCAGGCATATGCCACCTGGCTGGGCCAGTTCATGTCTTAGCCCTCTGCTTCTTCTCTTGCTTTTAGAAGATCGATCCTCCTTTCCCCCATCTTACTCTTTGTCCCTGAGTTCCCTGCATGTATCTGTCACATGCTGCTTCATTCTGGAACTGAGTCCATTCATTTTAAAAGGGAGTTTTATCAGCAGCTGTGTCCCCAGAAAGTGCCTCTGGTCTCCCAGCTCCTAATCATGCTGGACATTTAGGCTTCTCAATTCATTCCAGAAGCTTATGAGTCACTGTCTTTTATCACCCTTAGGTCTTTACAGTTCTTACTGATTTCCAGCTTTTCTTTCTCATATTAAATATGTGTTTTCTGATCTGTATTTTTCTCACTATAAGACACACGTGCCCATAAGACATACCTAAATTTAGAGGAAAACAAGAAAAAAAAAATTCCAAACCAAATGGTGTACTAAAATATTTAATAAGACATAACAGAATAATATTTCAACCATGTAAAGTGAACAGCAGAAAACAGCAGTATTAAGAACCATCATCACTGTCATTAACAAATGAGAGACTTTCAGGTTCAAGTACTCTTCTAGTTTTCTGGGAACCTCAAGAACTCATCAGTGCTAGTGGCAGAATTTATGAAGCTCAGTTGTTCACAATCACTGATATCACTTTCTTTGCTATCTTCATATATGATACTATCTTCAGTTACCTCTAAGGCATTGCTAATGCCACATTTTTTGAATGACTGTACAATGGTTTTCAACCTTCACTGAGTGCCATGATGTTTTCAGCCATTCAAAAACTTGAGTGATAGTGGGCCTCTTCATTCGTCCAGTGGGTGTCAGATCATGATTACCAGCAGCCAACCATTTATTCCACTCTTCTCACATAAAGACTTTAAATGGTTTGTTGAAGGAAACATTGTAATTACAGCTAGATGAATCTTCACTTTTTTTAAAAAAAATTTTATTTATTATTTTCAGAGAGAGGGGGAGGAAGAGAGGAAGAGAGGGAGAGAGACATCAATGTGTGGTTGCCTTTCACCTGCCTCCAGCTACGGACCTGGCTGGAGACCTGGCTTGCAACCTGGTTATGTGCCCTGGCTGGGAATCGAACCAGCAACCTTTGGGTTCACAAGCCGGCGCCTTATCCACTGTGCCACCAGCCAGGGCTCGAGCTTTCAGTTCTTTAAAGCTTTTTTTTTTTTGTAGTTTTGTTAATATGTGCTCTACACTGGTCAAGAATTAATAAGCTTCATACTCGTGATTATCCTCAGATGATTTGACAGATCAGCAGTTGCAGCTGGGAGTGTCAGGTGGCTCTCTGCACTCTCCCAGGTCCTGGATGAAGGGTAGAGGTAGACAGCAACTGGCCAGATGTCCTGAGATTCAACAGTAAAGTGGGACATTTAGGCATCCCCAGGGGTTTTGCGTGGGCCTACTGCTTCTTCTAACAGCTGTCACCACCGCTGACAGATCAGGTAATACAGATCACGGCCTGTGATGCGATATTTGCTCCACAAGACACACAGACATTTCCCCCCACTTTTGGGCACGCGGGGGTGGGGGTGGGGGGGGTTGTGTCTTATGGAGCAAAAAAATACAGTATTTCCCTCCAGCACATTAACTTGCAAGCCATTGATGTCATTTCCTGCCCAAGTTAGCTGACCTTCTTGTTCCTTTTGTACAAAACGTGCATTCACATTTCCCCAATTGAGCACACTATCTGGGAATTTCATGAAGGTGTTGCTTACTGCTAAATCACTAATGAAGGATCTATATCAGATTAGAAAGCAGGCTCCCTTCTTCCCCTGACCCCCATCCCCAGTTGCCTTTTCTCAATCTCTTTTGTTTGGACTTGTCCTTCAGAAGTTATGGAATCTGCTGGCAATACCCATATCTCTGCCAATTTGAATCGACTGTTGGAAGATTTCATGAGATTCTGTGTTAAACAATTAGCTGAAACTACCATATGTGATGACATATGTATCCTCTTTCCTGTTAATGTTATAATTTTATCAAAATAATCACATTCACCTATGAATTATCCTCTTACCTGTTCACATTTATTGATACCAACATTGACTTTATTGTGGTATAGGGAGCTGAATTAATTTGAAAATATCATAATGAACCTCAGCCTTGTCATCTCATCTGAAAAGTTGTAGCATATCTGGCTCTTCCTTCTAGCATCCTCAGCGCCTCAGCTTCTCATGCTTGAAAGTATCTCAGATGGCTGAGTGTTCTTTGACCGTGAATAGTCTTTAGTATTATTGGCAAAGTAGGTGTTTAAAAACCTTGGTCAGTAGTCTTGGAACCTACCGGGCTTAGGACATCTCTTCTTGTCTGTCATAGCTACACTTGTCTAGGAGTGGAGAGAAGTTCAGTGTCAGCTAAGCCTGGCTAGTCACTGTCCAGTCCTGTCCCCATACCCATTAAATGGGAGACCACCAACCCCAGGAACTCCATTTCAGAAGGTCTCATTCAGAGGGTCCTGATCATTAGAAACTGTCATATCAGTAAGAGACTTTTGGTCTTATCATGCCCCTAACCCTAACTGCCCCCTACCAATTGGCCAATCTTCCTCCATTCTCTCCACTTGTCAGAAGGCTGGCTGGTGATCTGACTAAGGATTCAAGTTATTGGTAATTTCAAGCATTTTTCTTCCAGAATCACTTGTATTTAAGGAGGATATGATGGAGAGGGCCAGGCCTGGTACTAAGGAAGAACATCCATCCAGAGATAATGTTCAGGAATCTCTGATGGATATGTTTGTGCCCAAGGGGCACTCTTCCTGAATCCCCAGCATTAACACATCCTAGGTCATAACTGTGAGCACATTCCCCTGTGGGCAGAATCTTTGGGTCATTTCCTAATAAGACCTGATGGGAAGATATCATGACCCTCATAGGCAACTGTATTTCTCTCTTGCATCCATGCTAATAGCCCATTCTTCCATGATGAAGCCAAACCTTTCCTCTCCCTCCTACTAGATATATGCATATGTGAGAGCATTTCTCACTGACCAGGGAGGAAATAATCTTTCCTTCATAGGAAACTCAGGCTATGATGCTCTGGGGACTGGGCAGTAGAGCTTCCCAGGCTTAGCAGAACTTTCAGGGGTATTCCAGAGGCCTTTTGTTGGCTATCTCTCTCTTTTTAAAGAAAATATATTTTATGTATGTATTTTTAGAGAGAGAAAAAGGGAGGGAGACTAAGGAGGCAAGAAACATTGGTGTGAGAGAGAAGCACTGATTGGTTTCCTCTTGTATGCACCCTGACTGGAGACTGAACCCACAACACAGGCATGTGCCCTGACTGGGAATCGAACCAGTGACCTTTCAGTTTGTGGGGCAACATCCAACCAACCGAGCCACGCTAATCAGGGTGGTCCATATCTCTTGTTAGGACTCAAGAACATCAAGGACGGATTAGTTTGGCTCATGAAACCAACCCAGTGAGACCATCAGTCAAGGTGGCCCACTGAGAAGCAGCTGGCTTCAGACATAAGCTGGAGTAGCCAGGGATTTTGTACCTCAAGTATTTGCTTAGCTCAGATGCTCACTTTTTTAGAAAGTCCTTTTGTAAAAAATCGTATTCAGTATTTGCTCCAGGCCTGGAATATTGTTTAATCCTTACCAGTAGAACTGGCCGTTTGGTCTTTATGACAGCCTGCCTATCACTTCCTTGGCCTCTCACAACTATCTCAGGAAGTAAACAGAACATCTACATTTAGGTTCATTTTAGAGGTGACATTCAGAAAAGCTAAGTGACTTTCTGAAGAGCACTCAAAGATATGGGACTTTTGAGCCCAACGTTACTGGGAATTTGAGACCTCTACATTCACTCATTAAGTTACAGGTGCAAGATGGTGATAAGGACAACCATCACACATGAGTATTTGTAGGCAGGGGGCAGCTTCCTTTAAGGATTACACAGATGAACCTACATTTTTGTGAAACTCATATAAGGAGACCTCTACTGTTGTAGCATGTATATTATGCAGCAACAGCTCTACAGTTTAAAATATAAACTGAAATGTGGACATAGCTTTATCAAATACACTAAGTATATTAAGGCAAACAAAATTACCACGTTTTTAGTCCAAAAATGGTATAATGTTAATAGTTTCACGTATTTCACCTAATAGCTCCTCCTCACCTTTCAGTGCATTTTGATTGATTATTCATTAACAAAGACTCATTACACTTTGATATATATAAAATGTGCTGTTCTAATTTCCAAAACTATGGATGTCAAAAAAATAAGAGACAGAGTACTGTCTTAGGGAATTGTAAATTTATTCATCTGGGGAGAAGATGGGATAGAACATAAGATAAGAATTGCAAAGTAATATTAACAGATATAAAATTGTTTTTTTATTCATTAAAAAAATTTTATTGTTGCTTGATTACAGTTGTCCCAATTTTTCCCTCATTGCTCTCCCCACCCTGTTCTCTTCTCTCCTCCCACAGTCAATCCCCACCCTTCTGTCTATGTCCATGGGTCCTTTATACTTGTCCCTTGACTAGACTCTAATAAGCATGAAATTTGGAGTCAGATATCCTGGTTTTAAAGCCTAGCTTTGCCCCTTGCTGTCTATGTGATCTGAGGTAGAATCATAGCTGCACTTTTCAGTAAAACATTATATATGAATAAATCAATTAGCATATTGTTACATAATAGTTATTCAGTAAGTGCTATTTCCTTTCTCTTGTTCTATAGACTTTTCTCTAAGGAAATGCTAAGCAACTTCTTTTCCGAACTGAAGTATACCCTTGTATATCTGTAGTTCTTTATAAAACAAAGAAAATATCACTAAAAAAGGTGTTTTTTTTTTTTTTTTTAACTCTACATCAAACTGTGGAATAGGACAGATGTTAGTAAGTTTGCTTTGGATGGTTGCACAGGTTGTGCCCTGCAATAGCCGTTGTAAATAGCATCATCTAGTTTGTCATTGTACAACCTGTACAAATGGTGGCTTGGAATCATGTTAGCAACTACATATTCTATATATGGAACTGTAAGCACATAAATTAAGTGATTTTAACAGGTTATGCACTCATACAGTGCAGAGCCAGGACTCTCTGGATTTTATGATGTCCAGTCCCCGGATCCCCATATCTTACTGCCTGCATAATGCTTGTGGTGCTTTGACCTCTCTCATTTGCACCAAGAAGTAATTGGTACTAATATCTGACTTTTCTTTCTTCTTTTTATCTTTCACATGTTTATTTATAAATAGGACACATATACACATACACAGGTATCACTGGGACATTTTGGAAGTCTTGGAGCTGGGAACACATCTTCCTCTCCTGACTCAGCATGGACCCTCTAGAAAAGGGCTTCTGTTACTGTTTTGCTGGAAAGCCTGTGAGTACATTGTTTGGCCTCTCACAGCTTCTCATGCCCACCTCCAGTTGTCCCAGAGGTCTGTGAACAAGGGCCTCCCTCAATTACTCATGTGCAGGCCAAATTCTGGCTTCAACTCTGGTGGTAACACCTCAGATCATGGCTAGTTTGCTTGCGGCATCTGGCTTACATTCTTGATGTCATCATACTTGTGGAGCTGGGAGATGTGATCCTCCAGTTCATCCACGCTTTAGCTTTCAGATATGAGTTGGGAGATCTCCCTGTCCAGTATTTCCCTCTTTTCCTTCAGCTGCTGAATGTTAAGGTGTAGATAATTCTTGCTGACCCCATCAACCTGGCCAGACTTGGAAGATGGCCATTTCTGAGCCCTAGGGCCCAGGGCTCCTGTTTTGGGGAGGGATCTTCAATGCAGGTGGGTCAAGGGCAGGAGCAGGAGAGTGGCCTCTCAGGTTTGCCAGGTAATCAGAGTCCTAAGACCAGAAACATCCAGTCAGTGAGCTTTGCATGTGCCCAATGAGGTCGGGCCCTGCCCTTAGTAAATGACTTCTCAAATTGACTGGAAGTTCCCTCAAGGCAGGGTCTGAGACCAGATGCTAAATTAATGTTAGTTGATTCATTAACATAAATGTGGAGGAAGAATTGGTGCAAGAACATTCAGAGTGGGAATAGATTAGGGTGAGGAGTTTTCACAAGGCCAGGGAAGAGTTTTCATTTGAGCACTAAGTCCAAGTGGTCTGATTGCAATTGGGGAAATACCATGGGAAAGAAAGAATTTGTCTTGCCACAATGATTTCCTAAAGTTCAACCAGGACTCTTGGCATGCTTTTCCTTAAATCTTCTCACTTTCAGAAGCAGAAAAGGTTCTGCTTTAATTTAGTCTCATCTTAGATAGATGAGGCTAAAGTGAAGGTTTCTGTGTTCTAAGAAGCTAGGCCATGAATCAATGCTAAATTTGACCTCTTTCTTGGTCGTGTCTGGAGCTAAGAAGAAAGATATTAGGATTCAGTTGTAAGGGGAGGATTTGGTTTCCTGGGTAAGGAAATAGGGGAACATTTTTTGGATCAGGAGTGGTAGGCATGAAACAGAAAAGGCAATAGGATCTGCTTGGGAAGTGTTGACCATTTAAGGGAGGAGACAAGATGTCAACTAGGTTGGTAAAAAGAGGTCTGCTGAGGGCATAGTAGTACTCATTTATAAATATGGATCTGCAGAACCAGAGGAAGTTAGAGTAAAAGGGCATTTAGAGATTATGCCACTGACCCTTCATTGTACACAAGCAGAAACCAAGGTTAGAAGGTGAGAGGATGCGACTAACGCCACCTGATGGCATGCATAAGGACGAAGGCCAGAAAGTCAGATTGTCCATAGCTAGGAATCCACCACTACATGTTAAGCCTTTATTTAGTGAATTTTTGTTGAGAGGAGAGCCAAAGTTTATTAAGTACCCAGTTCAGAATATAGTGTAATGGCAGCTGAATAGGATGATTTATAGGCCATTATGAATTCTCTAAACAGGTATAAAGCATTATAGATTTCTCTTTGGGTGTTCAGTGGGATCAAGAAGAGTATCTCTCTGATTGAAACCAAACAATCCTAAAAAAGAAATGAGACAATCTGGGACATTTGAATACTGACTTAGTATTTGCTGCTATTATGAGATCATTGTTAAACTTTAAAAGAATGAAATAAATCCATTAGAGAAGGACAAATATCATGTAATTTCACTCATGTGAAATCTAATGAACAAACTGAACAAGCAAAATAGAGATGGACTCAAATATAGAAAGCAGGATGACAATTAGTAGTGGTAGGGGAGGTTAGGGGGTGGAGGGATTGAGCAAAAAGAGAAAGGACTCATGGACATTAACAACAGTGGGTGATTGCTGGGGGGTTGTATAAGGGACTAAATGATAATAGAAAAATGCAATAAAAAATAAGCTACAAAAAATAAAAGGATAATAATGGTATTATGGTTTTAACACACTCATGTATTTATGTATAAAATAAGAATATTATTGACTATATTCCCTATGCTGTACTTTACATCCACGTGACTATTATGTAACAACCAATCTGTACTTTTAATCCCTTCACCTTTTTTTTTTCTTTTTAGATTTTATTCATTATTTTTAGAGAGAGGACAAGGGATAGAGGCAGAGGGGGAAAGAGACATCAGTGTATGGTTGCTTTTCACCTGCCTCCAGCTGCAGACCTGGCTGGAGACCTGGCTCACAATCTAATTATATGCCGTGACAAGTAATTGAACCACGGACCTTTGGTTCACAGACCAGAGCCTCTCCACTGAGCCACCTCCTTCACTTTTTTCACTCATTCCCCCAACTTCCCCTCTCATCTGGCAACCATCAAAATGTTTTCTGTATTTATGAGTCTGTTTCTATTCTGCTTGTTCACTTTTTTTGTTTTATTTTTTAGATTCAATTGTTGATAAATATGTATCTATTGCCATTTTGTTGTTTATATTTCTTCCCTTCCTCGTCCTCCCTCTCTCCTCCTCCTCCCTCTCTCCGCCTCCTCTCTTTCCCCTCCTTCTCCTTCTTCGTTTTCCTCTCTAAGAAAATCCTTTATTTAACATTTCATATGATACTGGCTTTGTGATGATGAGTGCCCTTAGCTTTTTCTTGTCTGAGAAGCTCTTATCTGTTCTTTGATTCTAAATGATAGCTGTTCTTACTTTTCATCACTTTGAATATTTCTCGCCAGTCCTTCTGGCCTGCAAAGTTTCTGTTGAGAAATCAGCTGACAGCTTTAGGGAAACTCCCTAGCAGGTAACTAATTGCTTTGCTCTTGCTACTTTTAAGATTCTTGCTTTGCATATTAATTATGATGTGTCTTGGTATGGGCCTCTGTGGGTTTGTAACAGGACCCTTTGGGGGGAAATTCTCAGTTTTAATGGGCCTGTTTTGCCCACTACCAGGAATGACTCTTAATAACAGAGTTTGGAGAAAAGGAAAGGTATTTTATTTATTTGAAGGTTGTACAAATTTACATTAAAGGTGCAATTATGCCATTAAATCTCACTCCCTTAAAAACACCTAAAATATACAGTCCTGCTCAATTAGGCTAGCTTTCAAACAGACAAGCAAAAGATACCATCTTTCAGAAACACAACAGTTCACAACTTAGCATTCCAGTTATAAATTCAAAGTTCCCGGCAGCTGCTATACCCAATTAGGGGAGGATCTTGCACACACTCTTATACTCTGTAACAGGTTCATCTTGTTTGGAACTCTCTATGCTTCCTGAACTTGTGTGTCTATCTCCCTCACCAGGTCAGGGAAGTTTTTTGTCATTATATTTTCAAATAGGTTTCCAACTTCTTTCTCTCTCTCATCTCCTTCTAGCACCCCAATGTTGGTATGCTTGTAGGTGTTCCCAGAGCTCCTTACACTATCCTCATATTTTTGGATTGTTTTTTCTCTTTTGCTGTGCTAATTTGGTGGATTTTGTTTTGTTTTGTTTTGCTTCCTTATATTCCACATTGCTGACTTGATTCTTAGCTTTGTCTACTCTATTGTTGACTTCCTGTAATGTAGTCTTCATTTTAGTTATTGTATCCTTCATTTCTGACTGGGTCTTTTTTATGCTGTTGAGGTCTTCACTAAATTCATTGAGCATTCGTATAATTAGTATTTTAAACTCTGCATCTAGTAGGTTACTTGTCTTCTTTTTGTTTAGTCTTTTCTGGAATTATGTTCTCTTCCTTCATTTGGGATATATTTCTTTGTCTCCTCATTTTGACAGCCTTCCAGTGTTTGTTTCTATGTACTAGGTAGAGCTACTTTGTCTCACAGGCTTGGTAGTGTGGCCTAATGTAGCAGGTGTGCTGTAGGGTCCAGTGACACAGCCTCCCTGATCATCCAAGCTGGGCTCTCGAGATGTGTCCCCTGTGTGGGTTGTGTACACCTCCTCCTGTAGTTGAGTCTTGATTGCTGTTCACACCTCAATTGGAAGGATTTACCCCCAGGCTGATCAGCTGCAAGGACTGGCTAGGACCACTGACCTCTGACCATCTTGGAGGATAAGCTGTGCAGGGGCCCATCCCACAGAGCAGAACTTACTTCAGCAGGGATCTGCTGTTTGCTGAATTCACCCTTTGAGGGTGTCGTTTATGGAGGTGGTTGGGTGGTGATGCTTTGATGTGGTCTGAAGCTGTCCACTGGGTGCACTGGCTCTGGGTCCTCCCAGGAGGTGCAAGCCAAAGTCAACTGCCACCTGTGTTCTTCCCAGGGCCACCCAGCATGAGCTACAGCGTGATTGGCAGATGGCTGCTACTTGTGCTGGGCTTGGAGGTGGCCAGGTGAGGCCAAGCTGTGAACCGAGGCAGCTGCTGCTCATGCCAAGCCTGGGGCCATTTAGCAAAAGGTATGGAGCTTGCTGAGGCCAGGTGCTGCTGCTTGTTTAAAAGATTTTAGGAAAACCTGAAGGCTGAGCCAAGCCAGGCCATTCATAAGGAAAAGTCACTGGAAGCAGCTTGGGTAAACCTGAAAGCTGGGTGGGGCAGGGCCTCAGGGAATCATTAGAGTGGGTCAAACACAGTGTGAGCCAGGTTGACAGTGACTCAGATATGGTGCCTGCCTGCCGGCTATGGGGGAGGAGGGCTCATCCAAGGAGCAATGACCTATGTTAGCACTTCGATCTGGGAAAAATTTGCCTCCCCAACCCCCCATTTCACCCTGATGCTGGACAATTAAGTTCCTCCACAGATGTCTCCGGTACCTTTCAAGCTGCTTCCCAGCACTGGAACTCAGAGGACAAGTCTGAGCAAGTCCATGTGTGGGCCCTTTAAGAGGAGCTACCTGGGATTCCAGAAGCCCTCTACCTTATTCAGCTTCAATCCCAGCTGGCTTTTACAGCCAGAAGTCACAGGCACTTCTCTTCCTGGCAGTAGAACCCTGGCATGGGAAGCCTGATGTGAGGTAGGACCCCTCACCCCTCAGAGGGACCGCTGTAGCTGAGATATCCCTCCCAATTGTTACCCACCACACATGGATGTGGGACTAGCTGGTTTTGTATCTCCACCTCTCCTACCAATATTAGTGTGGCTTCTTCTTTCATTCCCTAGTTGTAGGACTTCCATTCAGTCATACTTCAGGTGGTTCTGGTTCTGTAGTTCAGTTGTAATTTTGATGTGGTTGTTGGGGGAGGTTTACCTATGCTGCCATCTTGACTGAAAGTCTATGCTTTGCTTTACAATAACCCAGTGGCATGAGAGTTCTGTGGAATTGGGTGAAACAACTGTGGCTTCAAATTGATTACTAAAGCTAGGTGATGGTTACATAAAATAATGTACCCATCTAGTACATTATAGATGTTTTATAGATGTTTGAAATTTTCTGTAATAAAAAGTTGAGGAAAAAAAAGTGTCTTGACACCTAAAATACTGCAAATCCTTTGATAAACACATGGTGATTTCTTATGTATGTTCTTCATACGTATAAGTTTAGGAAGCCAGAACTGGGCTTGTGACTTAGTAATTAAACTGATATTGGTTATTTAACTTCTTTGAGTTTCAGTTTTCCATGTGTAAAATGGAAATAATAATAACACTTTTTCTAAAAATATATTTTATTTATTATTTTTAGAGAGAGGGGAAGGGAGCGCAGCAGAGAGGGAGAGAGACATCAATGTATGGTTGCCTTTCACCTGCCTCCAGCTACGGACCTGGCTGGAGACCTGGCTTGCAACCTGGTTATGTGCCCTGGCTGGAATAATGCATTTTTAATTGAGTGTTGTGAAGTAATTTGGCAGGTAGAATGCTCAGCTCAGGGCCTTGCACAAAAATGAGGCTCAATATTTATTTCCTTCTCCCCTTTCCTTCTCAAGATTGGGATGCATACCATTGACTAAAATCATATTTTCCACAATATCATTTAAAGTAAGATGCTGTTGAGATGGAACCCTGCATTAATTTTAATTTGAGGATGTAGAGAACCTCTCCAGTTTTACTCCTTATTGATCCTGGCTAACCTTCCCAGAAATCCAAATCAAGGAGCCTTCGGTTTATAAGGACATGGTGTGGACTGTCCACAATGAGGTTCATTCTGATCATAGGTTCAGCCACAAGAGCCAATATGCTTTCTTCATTGAGAAATATAAAAACTATAGAGGCTGGGCTTATTTAAAGCAAATAAAGTTCTTATTAAAGAATACGCTCACACCCTCACTATCTGGAAGATTAAGCGCATCCTTACAAAATATAAAGGCATGTGCTTATTGCAAAGTTAATGGCATAGAAATGTGTCTTTTATTTATCTGGTTCTTTGACTCTTAAAGAATTTTAACCAACTTCATACACTATGCAAATTATATATTTCTATATATACATACTGATATAGTATGGGTAGATGTATATGATTATATACATATATTATACAAATATAGTATATAGTATATACCCTGACTTGCTTTCTATCTTCTCTATCTGTAAAATTGTGAAAATAACCTAAGAATTAAGGAATTTATATTTGGAGAGCATTGCTTGGATAAAATGCTTTTGGTTTGTTCAGAAGTAGCTGTCATGGTCTTATTTTTATTTAAATTTATTGCTATAGTTGTTGCCTCTTCTTTAGGATACATTCTACTGTTTCCCACTTCTTAAATACATCTCAAATTCTTCCATTAGTGAAGCCTACTTTTCTTAATAACAATACTTTACATTTCTATGACACTTGACAGTTTAAAAATAATTTTTATATTCATTGTCTCAATTCAATCCTCAAACAGTGGTGAGAGTGAAGCAGGGCATATGTTATTATTTCCATTTCATAGGCACATTCACTGACTTTCAGTTTTGGAAAGTGCCTAACTTAAGGTATGGAGTTTGATGCCCTCTTTGTTCCTTTTGAAAAAGATGAGTTTCAGAGAGGGTGAGACAGCTCTTCAGTTTCACGTGCACATCGTGACAGATTATAATTCTTATTATTGATGGACTCCATATCTGTAAATTTGCCTATTTTTTTTTTCACAAAAATTTGTTTGTAACCCCCAAATCAATACTCACGGCTCTTTCATGGTCATTCATGGATCTGCACAGTGATGAAATATTTGAGTGACCTGAGGCAAATACTCTCAGTTGAAGAGCCTTCTTGTTTCAGCTCTCATACTGTAAAACTGTTTATTTAGTACCAGGTTTTTCACATTTTCATGTTTTTGTTGGTGAGTTCACTGTCTAAAATCAATCTCAAGCACAGTGCTAAAGTGCTTCCTTCTCTTTTGAAGCACAAGAAGGCAGCGATGTGCTTTACAGAGAAAACAACTGTAGTAGGTAAACTTTGTTCAGGCATGAGTTACTGTGCTGTTGACAGAGAGTTCAATGTTAATGAATCAATAGTACATATTAAATAAGGTGTCTTTGAACAGAAACAGACATTAAAAGGTTATGTATTGAATGGTTGATGAAAATGTGACCAGAGGCTGGCATTTCTCCTAGTAGTCATGGTTCAGTATTCACTAATTTAGTGTGCTCCACAATTTTATTTATTTTTTTATTATTTTTTTATTTTTTATTGTTGTTGTATTACATCCATCCCTTTTTTGCTCCCCTGTGTCCCCCTCCCCACCCACCCTTTCCCCCCAAACTCAATCCCACTGCTCCACAACTTTATAGAACAGAACGTCAGGGAATAATGAGGATCAACTGCATTTCCTTGTAAGGACCCCAACAGGCCGACTGCAAAAGTGCCTCCTATGGCCAGGCCAGACCAGACCATCAGATTGGGTTTGTTGTGGGGCATCCAGGCCTCTTGTCAGTCAGCCTCGGGTGTGTCAGCTCCTTCACTAACTCTGAATTCTCCATTCTCTCCAACAGCGGGGCAGAGCCGAGCCCTTCCTAAGGCTCCACAACCTGTACCCCAGCCCACGCTGTGCCAGGCAGGCTGCTCTGCCCAGGCTGAGCCGCAGGGTGGCCAGCCAGCATTCGTACCCGCTGAATCGCTTCTCCTCTGTGCCCTTGGACCCCATGGAGCGCCCCACCTCCCAGGCAGACCTAGAGCTAGACTACAACCCACCCCGCGTGCAGCTCAGCGATGAGATGTTTGTGTTTCAGGACGGGCGGTGGGTGAATGAGAACTGCCGTCTGCAGTCGCCCTACTTCTCTCCGTCGTCCTCCTTCCACCACAAGCTGCTCCATAAGCGGCTGGCCAAGGAGTATCTGCTGCTAGATGAGAACAGGTCCCTGCGGGAGGAGAACCGCGCCCTGCGCGAGGAGAATAAGACCCTCCGCAAGGAGAACAAGATCCTGCAGGTCTTTTGGGAGGAGCAAAAGATCCCGCCAGGCCGCGAGGACAGCAGGGCCTCGTCGCCGATGCTGCGCAAGGACAGCACGGCCCTGGAGGTGACGAAAGACCCGGCCTCGCACGGGCACCGCAGCAAGGAGAGCAGCACGCTCCAGCTCCTCCGGGAGGAGAACCGGGCCCTGCAGCAGCTGCTAGAGCAGAGGAAGGCCTACTGGGCCCCAGCCGAGGCGAAGACAGGCCCCGCGGAGGAAAGCAACCCGTCCCCTTTGCCCCACGAGGAGCCCCACGGCTCCGGGCTGCTGACGGACCCGGGCTCAGGTCTCCCCTCCACGTTCGAGGAGCCCAAGGGACCCTCGAGTCCGCAGGAGGACTCGAAGACGCTCCGCGCCCTGCGCGAGATGGTCAGCAGCCTAGCTGGGCCTTCCCGGGAGGAGGAGAGCCAGGGGGGCCCGGGCTCCGGCCTGGCGGACAGCAGCCAGCCTCTGGAGCTGCTGCGGGAGATGAGCCGGGCGCTGCAGGCCCTGCGGGAGGAGAACCAGAGCCTGCAGGCCCTCCGTGAAGAGAACCGGCTCCTGCAGGAGGAGAACCGGGCCCTGCATGCGCTGCGCGACGAGCACCGGCTCTTCCAGGAGGAGAACAAGGCCCTGTGGGAGAACAACAAGCTGAAGCTGCAGCAGAAACTCGTCATCGACACGGTGACCGAGGTCACTGCCCGCATGGAGATGCTCATTGAGGAGCTCTACGCCTTCATGCCGGCCAAGAGCAAGGACCCCAAGAAGCCCCCCAGGGTCTGAGGCCGACCAGGCGCTCAGAGGCAACGGGCTTGGGGCACAGAACGTTTGGCCGAGGTCAATCTCTTGCCTTTCTTTTGCCTTCCTCACCGTCACCCACCAGCTCGTGCCTGTGGAAGACCAGAAAGATCTGCCTTCCCAAATTCAGAGAAGTAATAAAGGCGTGAGAAGGCTGGGGCCAGTTAACATCACGATGCTCTGCCATTTTTATTTTTTTCTTTTCTTTCCTTTTTTTTTTTTTTTTTTTAATATAGAGCAGTTTTAGGTTTACTCAAAATTGAGCAGAAGGTACAAAGATTTTACATATACTTCCTTCCCTACATAGCTTCCCCCATTATCAGCATCCCCCACCAGAGGGTACATCTGTTAAAATTGCTGAACTGACATTGGTACATCATAGTCATCCAAAGTCCACAGTTTACATTAGGGTTCACTCCTGGTGCTATATATTCTATGGGTTTGGACAAATGGCCAATGACAGGTATTCAGTTATATATCATATGGAATATTTTTATTGCTTTAAAAATCCTCTGTGCTCCACCTATTCATTCCTTCTTACTAATCTTACATCATTTTATTATCTCCATAGTTGTGCCAGAAACACATAGAATTGGAATCGTGCAACATTCCTTTTCAGAATTGGCTTCTTTCACTTAGTGATATGCATCTAAGATTCCTCCATGTCTTTTCATGGCCTCATAGCTCATTTTTCTTTAGCCCTGAATAATATTTCATTGTTGGGGTATACCATAGTTAATTTATTTTTAAAAGCCTTAATAAAAATTCCATTTTTAGTCTATTAAGTTATGACTGTCATAGGAAGAATTTTCAAATTTGACAAAAAGAACTTGCTAGCTGTGTTTATCTTTACTTTTGGGGTGTACCATAGTTTATCCACTTGCCTAGTGAGATCTAAGTTACTTCCAACTTTTGGGAATTATGAATCTAGCCACTTTTTCCCCCCAGTCTACTCCTTCATTATATTCTTTCTTTCTCATTTCATCCTTCTTTTTCTTCCCTTTTGTCCTCCTCCTCTCCTTTCTCTCCTTTCTTTTATGCATTCCCATCATCTTCAATTTTTAAGGTTATGGCATGGGAGATGGTCGGCAGGAGAAGAGATCACTGTAGACAAGGGCTTTTCAACTGAGTTGCTGTTAACATTTGGGTTGGATAACTGTTGTGTGGACTCTCTCTCACATTGTATGTTTATCAGTATCCCTTTTCCTTTGCTCACCAGATGCTAGTGATAGCCACCCAACCCCCAGCCCTGACAACCAAATAGGTCTCCAGACATTCCCAAATGTCCCCCAGAGGACAAAATCCCTGTCCCCCACTTCCAACATTGTTCTAGGTTTCTTAAAGTGTTTTTTGAAACACTGATCTTTGAAATACTGTAAGAAAATGGAGGTTTCCTGGGGTGGGGTAGGGGGTAAAATGCTGCTACAACCCTCTCTGGCAGATTCATAATCACCTTAAAGGGTCTGAAAAGTCCTATAGTGAAGAAACCTGCATAGTTTTGGTGGAGCCAGAATAGACTACTTTTATTTCAGTGTGATTTCTCCTTTTATGTTACCCTGCTGATCATCCAGTTTGGGAAGTGGTGCTCTGTGCTGTCCTGGACCCTAGGCTCACATCCATATTCCTGCGTACCCTCCGCTTGCTCATGGTTCACACTTCCCAGCTGAATGTAAGGTGTGAGGTGGATGTGTACTGTACCAGGCTCGCTGGAGGAAGGTGTGGAGGTTCAAGATTTGTTGCTCTGGCTTTGATTCCCATGTTAAAGTTGAACATACTTTAGAACCAAAATATTGAAAGGTACCCTCAGGTGCCTATAAAAGATAGACAGCAGTCCTACAACTTTGCTGTATAGTACAGTCATCTCAGGGGTGCTTGAAAAAGAAAAATACTGATGCCTGGATTCTATCCATAGACATTCTGATTTAATTGGTATTGGGTACAACTGGATATTGGTCAGTGGCAGGGGGCGGGGGCAGGGGTGGGGGCGGGATGTTAAAAGCTCCTCAGGTGATTGCAACGTGCAGCAAGTTGAGGAATCAATGTGGTGGGATGAGTTAAGCTTCCTGGTTCTCAACATAATGCTTTGTTCACTAGTAATGGGTATAAGTGAGTAGATACATGTGAGGGAAAAGAGTACCCATTTTGCTGATGAAAAAACTAATCATTATGATAGACATGAGTTTGAAACTGAAACATCCTCACTCAGTCCATTGTTCATGCTTGCCAGATTTCCAAGTCTTGAGCAAGCTCCAGAAGGTGAGCCAAGGCAGTAGCTCACACCTGTGGGGCTCTTTGCCCACTGCTTTTCACTTGATGTGACTACATGATCTTCATCATTTCAGGTGGGTATTACTCATTCTATGGTTCTGAAAATTAGAATGTCAAGGATTCGCCAGAGGTGGCCAGCTAGTAAGATCAAAGTGGACTTCAACGCACTTAATGATGACAGATCTCAAACTCTAGTACATTGCATTGCCAAATAAACTTTGTCTCCAAAAGTTGAGTTTAAACATAGTTTTGGTACCTATTTCCCAGGTTTAGGGAGTTGTTGAGTCTAATCCAAATTAGTATCAGAAATTTCAAATGTGGGAGAACAATGATAGAAGTGCTCTCTCCAGTCAATGACTACACACCTAATCTGTATAAAAGGGTGAAAGAGACTGATATGAATGTAGAAGCTAAGTTATGTATTCCCCTGTTGCTACCAAATATTATAAATAGGAAATGGTTGCTAATGGGTCTCTGAACCTTTGCAGTTTTCCCTCTTGAATTTGGTAAAATGCATCATGCATCACAAAATATCGTATTTTGTTTTAGCCAATGTAATAACCCCACAATGTAGGAGTATTTTTCAATTTTTTAATGAAATAAAATTAATTTCTGTGATTACATACACACAAATGGAAGGCAAAAGACATACTCCATACCTGTGTTACAAATATTTAACTTGGGTTAATCTACATAACAGCAGTGGGAGGATTTCTTGCAAGCTGAGGGAGCTCAGAGGACGTAATACTCTTTAATAGTGTCAACTTTTTCTGTCAGAATCTAAATTGCTGAAAATCTAGCCAGATGAGCCATAAAATATAACTTTCATGGCAAAGGGAACATCTACTTCAAAATATTTCATTGTATAGTGCAACCTGTCAGATTAGGTAACATTCAGTGGGAGCCTTTAGAGAGCTAAGCATTCTGTCTTCCCTAGTTTCTCCCATTTGATCCCCAGCTTGGTTGACTGGCACTCTTGGCTGCTGGGGGTAACTACAATCCTCCAACTGAATTGCCTGAATCCTGTCCACAGGCCACTTTCCACCTGAAATAACTAGCTAGTTAGTGGAAACTAAAGCTCCCAGAAATCAGCTCAGGGAGGGGATTTCAATAAGAAACTCACCTATTCAAGGATCCTGAGTTTAGCAGAGTTGGAACAGTAGGAACCAGAAACAAAATAATTCTGAAGAAAATTGTGTGGGCTTTTGTAAGCTTAGATTCTATTCTTGAACTTTTCACTTTTCTAAGGAGTTTTCTTAAAATGGAGTGACCTCCATCTGCATGTGGTGAGTGTTGGAATCTAGTGTTATGTCAGTCCAGCAGCATGGGAAGCAGCAGGGAACAAGGTACTTGGGATAAAGTGTCTGATGAAGGAAGTCAGAAAGACCCTCTAGTCCTCAATAACCACCAGTTTATTATTCTCAGAACTGAATATGTGATTCATCAGATGGGAAATGTCTCTTACTGAGATGCTAGATCATTTTCAGAATATTCTGTACATACCAAGGAGCAGCTATTGGAAACCATAATCTTTCCTAAATTTGAGCCTCTGATATTTTGCAGTATACAGAATATGCTTGACACTGAAAGATGAAAGGCACACTCTGTATTTGTGCTCCTGTCCTCATTCACATGCAAGCCTTCTCCAGCCAGAGCTCTTATCAGTTTCTTTGGGTAAATACTTCTTTCCAGATTCCTTACCCTCTTTGTTCACTCAAACAATGGCCTTTGTAACCAAGAACAAAGTTAGGAGGTGACAACAGATTATTTTTAATGCTGTAAAACCAAGTGGCTTTTAAACTCATGAAATTTTCTCTCCCTAAGCCTGCCTTTACTCTTTGCAGATAGGGTGATTCAGAGATCTCCATCAGAAATTGCTTATGGGAATGCAAAGCCCAAACCTTTTCCGAAACTGATCAGTTGTTACTTTTGACCACTGTGTGGAATGGAAGAAAATTTCTTAGCTGTCATTTACTTTTTGTGGACCTGTGGTTGGGCTGCCCTCACGTCTTCCCTCTTCTTTACTCATTCACTCAATCACCAGGCTCCGTTGATTTTATCTCCTAATAGCCCTTGAATCCCAGTCCTGACTGCTGCCATATTCTGAGTAGTGACTACTCCAACTTTGAATTGATCTCCTTAGCTACAAGGCTAATGTCCAGCCCATTTTCCATGTTGCAACTAGATTGATTTTCTTAAATGTGTAAATGTTTATCAGAGCTGCCTGGTCTGATTCCAGGGACTGTAGCCCCCGTGCCACCTGGTGTCTTCTTGTTTGGCCAGCCCTGACCTGAGGGGGATCTTTGTGTTCCTTCAATCATTATCTCTGAACAATATCTATTTTTTGTAATTAGCACTGTATCCTGATGATTGATGAACTTTGCATGCATGCCATATACCCTTAGGTAACCTGAAGTCAATAAAAACCCTTAGAAGAAGATGCCCGAGGCACTTCTCCACTAGAAAGATTTGCTGACCCTTTCTCTCCCCAAGCAGATCTTGCGATGGCAGACTCTTTTCATTCCAGGTTGGGGGACTTCTTGGGATGGGGTTTTCCACAAATGTTACCATGTTATTCATTTATAAAAATATATCACTAGCTTTTTATGGTCTTCAGAATAAAATAAAACTTTGTTATGATTCTCAGGCTTAAGTGTAGATGTTACTTCATATTCCTCTGACATTCTGAATTTAGTTAACATTAACATATCACTGCTTCTCAGGGTCCTCACTGGGCTTCTTCAGAATTCAACATAATTTAACCAAATTTCCACATTGTCTTTTGGAGGTTACACCCAGAAAGGAGAAATTCTGCCTCCTGGGAAGGGCAGACTGAGCTCTAGGGAAGATGTATTTGGAGTAGTGAGGAAGGATGGAGACACCTATCTTGCCAGTGGTTGTAATGAATCATTCCTGGTCATGATTGGGTTGCTGGGTGTCAAAACCTAATAACCTCCCACCTTGCTTTGTCTTCAGTGAAAATAATCTGCTCTGAAAAGCTATGTGCCCACAGAGTGGACTTCAGAGTCAGACTTCCAGGTTTGTTTCTCAGTTCCCCACTTATTGTGTGGCTATGGAAAAGATAACTTAAACTTTCCATGTTATGGTTCTTCTAGAGTAAACAATGGCACCTGCTTATATCATAAACTCATTCCAGAACTTACTTGCTCAAAATGCAACCATTTATTTAAGCAAGGCTTAGCTGAGCAGTTCTGGTCTTGGTGGGGTTTGCTCATGCATGTGTGGTCAGCTGACTCTGCTCCCAGTGGTTGGCTATTAGTTAGGGCCCATTGGATCTTCTCCATGTGTCATTTCATTCTCTAGCTAGTTACCCCAAATTAGTCTCATGGAAGAGACAAGCAATAAAGAGAGAGAGAGAGAGAGCAGTGTTCATGGCCTTTTGAAATCTAGGCTTGGGTCTGGTCAGTCCTAACATTTACTAACTACGTTCTATAGGCAAAAACAAATCCAATTTCAAGGATGTGAAATGCATTTCACCTCTTGATGGCAGGACATGCAAAGAACTTGAGCACAGGGAAACATGATTGGCACTATCAATGGACTTAATCCACCCCACTAATAGGTTGTTGTAAGAATGTGCATGCAAAGGGCTTAAAATAGAGACTTTAGTACATTGTAAGCACTCAGTAAATGTTTGCCATTATTATCATAATCATTGTTTTCCTGTGTATTTTTAAGGCTACTGACAGAAATTAGAGCCATTCATAGAAAACTAACTGCCTCAAAGGCTTTTGAGGATTTTCAATTTATTTAGCTAGAATAATTTATGTGTGTGTGTGTGCGTGGTCTTGGAAGAGCTCTCTAAAGTTAGCAGCTGAGATCCACTTTATGTTCTGAAACAGAAATTTATTGTGAGGATTGAATAAGTTAATGTATGCAAAATAATTCAGTATCTGGAATATAATAAACATTAAATAATGGTAGCTATGATTACTATATTTTGCAACAGGGTCAGTGATTTAGAAAATAATCTACCTTTTACATAGCCAGTTCATTGCTAAAACCAATGCAGATTTCTTACCGTGATGCTGATAACTCAATATAATAGGTAAAATCAATGTCTGAATTAGATGTCTGTCCTAAATAAGATTCATACATTGCATTTGTTGTCAGGTGAGAAACATGTTCATTTTATAGAAAGAGAATATTGTGCAATTCTTGGATTATTAAAAATTGACTAGTGTTATTTAAGGTCCTACCTGCTAAGGACATGAAATAGGCCTGATGCACTCAGTATAAATATACCAGTGTGGTTTTCTGAACTTTTTCTGCATCTCCAAGGAAATATTGATGGTACTACTTGGTATATTTAAAGCTTCACTTGTTTAGAAAAATTCAGAAACATGCTGTCTAGAGCATGATGTGATGAATCAATATTGCCTAAGTGGCTAGCTTCATTATTCTCAAGGTCATTTGAAAGAATTGAGACCCATACAATTATCTGGAGACCAGAAGTCTTAAAAAGAATAAAAGCAAAGGAACTGCTTGTGCTGAGGAAGGACCATTGTAGCTCTAAGGTCTAGCTGATGGCAAGGTGGCCCCAGAATAAAGAAAATTTAATACTAGGCTGTCACAGAGAAAACTCAATTAAAAAAATTTTTTTTATGTTATATCTCTTTAAGGGTTGTTGGCTCTGGTAGTCAGATAAGACTTCGGAAAAGAAGAGAGGATGCTGAAAGTCCTCAATGTTTTCTTTGCTTGACTGAAGTAAAAAAAAAAAAAAAATTATTATGAAAATTATTTTTTAGTTTTGGTAAAAAATAACATAAAAATAGACATCTTAAACATTTCTGAGTGCACAGTCAGCAGTGTTAAGAATATGCACACTATTTTTTAAACTTGAATTTTATTGTTGTTGTATTACATCCATCCCCTTTTCCCTCCCCTCCCCTCCCTTTCCTTCCCCACCCACCCACTTTCGCAGAAAGTCAGTTCCACTTGTTGTCCATGTCCATGGTTCTTCCATGATAGATCATTGACTAAACTGCTCCCCTTCTTTGCCTTCACCTACTCCTTCCCCTGTACTCCCTCCCCTCAGTCCACTGAAGGTCTATTAATTGTATTCATGTAGCTGGTTCTGTTTCGCTTATTTGTTTGTTTTGTTCATTATTGTCCTGTAATGGTTGAGATCATATGATATTTGTCCTTCACTGACTGGCTTATTTCACTAAGCATAACACTCTCCAGTTCCATCCATGTTGTTGCAAAGGGTACAAGTTCCTTCTTTCTTTCTCCTGTATAGTACTCCACTGTGTAAATGTACCAAAGTTTTTTGATCCAATCATCCACTGATGGGCACTTAGGCTGTTTCCAGCACTTGGCTATTGTAAATAGTGCCGCTATGAACATAGGTGTGCATAGGTTCTTATGAATTGGTGTTTCAGGATTCTTTGGGTATAGTCCAAGTAGTGGAATTGCTGGATCAAAAGGCAGTTCCATTTTTA
>PVIW01012724.1:0-30666 GCA_004026585.1 Noctilio leporinus
AAAAAAAAAAAAAAAAAAAAAAAAAAAAAAAAAAAAAAAAGGTTGCTGGTTCGATTCTCCAGTCAGGACACATAACCAGGTCGCAAGCCAGGTCTCCAGCCAGGTCCTAAGCTGGAGGCAGGTAAAAGGCAACCGTACATTGATGCTTCTCTCCCTTCCCCCATTCCTGCCTTTCTCTCTGAAAATAATGAATAAAAACCTTTAAAAATTAAATAAATAAAATAAAATAAAGGGCAACTGTTGGGGTGGGGGGATAAATTAAATCTCTACCTACCTAAAACCCCACACCAAAATAAAATCTAAGTGGATAAAAAGAGATAAATGTAAAAAAGTGTACTCTAAAAATACTATAAGAAAATATGGAAGAACAGTTATTAAATATCTTGAAGTGGGGAAGACTTTTCTAAGTGTGACCTCCCAAAAACTAGAAACTGTCAAAGAAAATGTTGATAAACTTATGACATATAAAACCAAAACTTACTGAAGGTCAAAAAAAATTAAAAGGTTAAAAGACAATTGATAATCTGAGAAATAAATCTCGCAATCATAAACAAAAGGGAAAACCCCAACAATACTATGGGGAAATGGCCACAGGTTGTGAAATGACAGTTCACAGACAGGGAAATACCAATGGCTCTTAATCTATAAATATATCAAAGATTTTGAACTTGAGTCATAATAAAAGAAACACAACTCAAAAGTACAGCAAAATGAAGTTTTTATCTATCTGATTGGTAAACAACAGAAGAGTTTCAAACGCACTTAACAAGGACATGAGAATATTTTTTAAATAAATATATTCCCAATAAAAATGTATTTGATGAGCCTGAAGGTGATTGGAGATAGGAAAATGCTAGTTGCTGCTTCAATTAAACTCCACAATTTCATTTATTTAACACAAAAGAAGTTTTTTGTTGGTTTGTCTTCATTTTTTTTAATTAATTAATTTTTTTTGGTATGTGAAATAGTCTAGTGCTGGATTTCCTAGTTGTGGGAGTAACTACTTTCACCTTTTGCTCCTTGGTCTTCTCAAAATCTTGTAATTAGTTCCCTGTGTTAATCTCCTCCTGACATATGTAAAGTGGCTTGTTTTTTAAATTGGGAAACAACTGATATGGGTATCCACCAGACTCTGCAACAAATCTCGTTATTAATGGTGATATGCTAGCAGATTTTCCTGTGAAGGCAAGAACAGTACAGGATGTCTTCCCTGACTGCTTTCCCATGAAGACTGGCTGGGCAATAAGCAAAGCAAAAAATGTTTAAGGAATTAAAATACCACAACAGAATTGTCATTATGACAAATTGGATGTTTGGCACCACTTCTGGGGATTATATCATTTAAAAAAATCAACTGCATGCTTATAAATGCTATGTGAAAGGTTTTATTTCTTAAAAGAAAAGAAGGAATAGTCGAAGGAAATTTGGTAAAATGGTGTTAAAATCTGGAAGTTATGTGTACAGATGTCTCCTATAGTTTTCTCGCTTTCCTTTAAGAAAAAAAATTACTTCCGATCAGAGCTCAAAGATTTCTCACATTACTAAAAATCAACTACACAGTAAGTTAAATTATAGGCTACAAGGAGAAATTGTATAGGGTATTAATGCTTAGTAAATACTAAATGAAAGAAAAATATTTTAAGGCCAATCACAGTAATTTGATAGTACGAATATGTAAAACCTTCTTCCCAACACTATTTAATGCACTTGTTTCCTCGGTACACACACACGTGGGGAAAGGGAGAAGGAAGGGGAGACAGAGCTCAAATGACATAAGTCTCACAGAAACCAAAGAAAAAACCAAAATTCCATGGAAACTAGAAAACCACCAGGAACCCAGGCTGCTCTCTATGTACAGGCTATGGGGCAGGTTCTTTATGGAGTGCTGTAGGTTGGACAGACAATGTCCAACAATATGTTTGTCACCCATGAAGTTGGTTATGTACCACTAACAAATAGTCCACTCATCTATTCATCTACTATAATATCGGTGGAATAGTGGCCACCATTGTCAAACCTAAAATTTCCTTTTCTAAACTTCTTTGTACCACCTTGAATTATAGAATTCCAGAAATTGGTAAACTACTATATTTGAAAGCCACCACATTTCAACTACCCAGATAAATAGAACTTTTCACTTTTAAACTTGGTATGGAAAGTCACCAATGGAGACTGAAATATAATAGTCCTAAATAAAATAAAATTTTATCAATTAATGTTCAATTTTAGTTTTATAAAACGAGTGTATTTAACCTGACACTGAGTCATGAGCTACCAAATATAAGAGTTGGGTTTTATAACTCACCTCCTGGGGCCTGTCAGGATTCAAGCCTGGTCACAAGTCATGAAGTAATGAGAGGTAATGGGGACAGGTCCTGAGCAGGCTCTGCCTCCTCTCAGGTTCCTCCGGCTAGTGGGGACTGACCCTCTCAGGCAGGGAAGAAGAGCTGTTTTCCCCCTGGCACAAAAGGCTGAGTAAAATTTAAAAGTCAAGAACCAAGCTTCATATAAGTCTGCCTTTAGAGTCCACAGACCAATTGATTTTATAGAGAGGGAGGGAGAGGAAGAAAGAAAAACATCGATTTATTCTTCCACGTATTTATGCATTCACTGGTTAATTCTTCTATGTGCTCTGACAAGGGATAGAACCTGTAACCTTAGTGTGTAGAGACAAGGCTCTTACCAACTGAGCTACCTGGCCAGGGCCCACATACCAATTTTCAAAGTCTTTCTTCTTCCCAATCAATGCTCTAACTTGAACAAAAATAAACAAACACACAAACAACAACAACAAAATACCAGTGGAATTATAAAATCAATTTGCTTTGTAATTCAATCACCTGAAAAATTAACTTTTTGTTTCTCAGAAATCTTTCAGAAATTTTGCCCCTGCATGACATAGAATTTCTTTTAGAGTAAGTTAGTGATTCTGAATGCCCCTAGAACTCCCTGGCTTGTGGGTTACAAAAAAGTCACCTTAATATTGAGGACCAAATTACATTCATTCAAAAGCTCTCACACACATGACTAAAACCTTGGACCTCTTCTGAGGTTCTCTCTTACAGATACGTCTCTGAAGTTTTGGAAGTTGTCATATAGTCTCACAAACCATGTGAGGCCGCTGTGTGTGGCACTACTGTCACTTGGATCTGGGCTCTGTCTGGATCTGGGCCACCTGGCTCCTACCCCTGCTGCGATCACCCTATCCTCGGCATCTAGTCATCCCATGTCATTGTCACCACCAGTCTGCCTCAGCCTGCTAGCACTCACCTTTGCTTTCCAAACTGGGTAGAGAACTAATTTCTTCTTCTCTGTGTTCTGTCTTCTATGGAATCCCTCTTCCGGGGCTGCCTGGGGCCTGTGGTGTTAAGTAATGTAATGAGTTTTCAGTATTATGCACACACCTTCCTGCCCAACACATCCAGGCTGGAATCAGAACTCGAGGGGAGGTTGAGCCAGAGGCCATGTACTGGACTCAAATCCTCTGAAACCGCAGGCCTCGTGACTGAATTTAGGTTAGCATCAGGTTTCTTTCCTAGAAACTGTGACCAACTTTATCTAGCAGCTGCATTATCCACTTCTCTTTTACCCAGTTTCTATTCCTATCATGAACATTGTTCATATACTTGTCCCAAAAGATGCCTGAACTTGCCCTGACAAGTTGTGGCTCAGTGGGTTGGGCATCATTCCGCAAACCCAAAGGTTGCTGGTTCGATTCATGGGTTGAGGGTTTGATCCCTGGTGGGGGCTGGTTTAATCCCTGTCATATGAGAGGCAACTGACCTGTTCCTCTCACACATCAATGTCTGTCTCCCTCGCTTTCTCCCTCTCTTCCTTTCTCCCTAAAAATAAATAAATAAAATATTTTTTAAATAAAGAAAAATGTGCCTAAACTTGTGGCTCAATCAAAAATATAAACAGATCCAGTGGTATGTGTGGACCTCATTCACACTAGAGCATGGAGGACAGTCCCTCCATCTCAGGATTTAAACTCACATTTGGCTTCATCCAAGGGAAAAATCACACTGACGTACACACACATACACACATGCATACACATACATCTGTGAAAAAAACAAAATCTTTGCTCTCAGAAGCTTACCTTTTAGTGGGGAGACAGGTAATAAATAACATAATAAATTTAAAAATATATGTATTAGCAGATGATGACTACAGAAAAAAGGGAATAGTAGAGCAGGGTAAGGATAATCAGAAGTGCCAGCCGTATATACATGATGTGTGTGTGCATACACTATGTGTGTATGTGTGTACATATATGTGCATGCATGTGTATATGCATACATGCATGGGCACAGCTGTAGTAGTAAGCAGGTGGCTACATCTTCCATTGAGAAGGTTCCCTCACTGAGGGGAGACATGAAGAAAGAGTGGAAGTTGGTTAAGGAAAACAACAGTTCAGGCAGAGAGCAGAGCCAGAGCCAAGTCCTTACCTCAGAGTGTGTCTGGGATAAAGAGGAGCAGTGAGGAGACAGTGAGCGAAGAAGAGAGACTAAGGTCAGAGACTTAATGGAATGCCAAGTTAAGTAGGAATTCGAGCCAACTCTAAGAGTTTTGGCTTTTACTCTGAGTAAAATGAGAAGTTATGGGAGGATTTTGAATAGACAAATGACATGATCTGTTTCACATTTTTATTTATTTATTTAAAGATTTTATTGATCACTTTTAGAGAGAAGGGCAGGGAAGGGAGGAAGAAAGGGAGAGAAACATCAATGTATTATTGGTTGCCTTTCACCCGCCTCCAGCTACGTACGGACCTGGCTGGAGACCCAACTTGCAACCTGGTCATATGCCCTGATTGGGAATCAAACCAGCAACCTCTGCGTTCACAAGTTGGCGCCTATCCACGGAGCCACCAGCCAGGGCTGTTATACATTTTTAAAGTTCACTCTGGCTATTGACTATCGGATTTAGGTTAGAGGAAGAAAGATAGTGAGGAGGTTATTGGTTTAGTTCAGGTAAGGGAGAATGGTGGCTCAGACAGGGTACTAACAGAGGAAGTGGAGAGCAGCTAAATTCTGGTAATATTTGAAGGGAGCGCCAAATGAGATTTTCTGATAAACTGGACATGAGAGAGAGAGAAGTCAAAGCTCACATGAAGATATTGACTAAGCAGATGGAAAAACTGAGTTGTCAGGGGTCAAGATGGGTAAGGCTGCGGGTGGAAGAGTAGGAGCTGAAGAAGCTCTGGTTAGGTCTGTGGATGTTGAGATTCTTATTCAATAGTCAAATGGAGTTGTTCAACAGGCTATTCTATTGGATATGTATCAGGAATTCAAAAGAGCTACCTGAGCTGGAGAGATAACTTTGGGAGTTGTCGGACTGGAAGGTACATTTATAGCCCAGAGAACAGATGAGCTCATCCAGGTGAGTGATGTGGGTAGAAAAGGAGGGAGGGCCCAGGGCGAGCCTGGGACCCTCCAACACCACGGGGCTGGAGAGAGGAGACCAAGTCAGCCAAAGACTGGGAGGTTGGAGGAAAATCCAAAGAGGGCTGTGTGCTGGAAGCCAAGTAAAGAAAGTGCCTCAAGGAAGAGAGATTGATCAATGTTATAAAATGTTCCTGGTCAGGTAAGATAAGGTCTGAGAACTGACTATTGGAATAATCACTGTGAGGTCACTTCCTGGCATTGACAAGCACGATTTTGGTGGAGTGGTCAGGGCAAACACCTTACTGGAATAGGTTCAGGAGAGAGTGGGGAGGGGGAAGTGAAGGCAGAAGAGATGGCTATTAAGGAGTTTGACTGTAAAGAAGTTGTTCAGTAGGTGGAGGCAAAGGCAGGTCAAAAGGAATTTTGTGTTCATGTTATCAAAGGCAGTAGAAATAATAACCTGCTTGTAGGCTGGTAGGGAATGAAAAGTGGATACCATGGTCTAGACAGCAGGAACAACTGAAGTAACTTTACCGACTGTTGATTCAAATGCTAATCTCTCGGGGCTACGCCCTTCCAGTCACACCCAGAAGTAGTGTTTAACCAGTAACCTGGGCATCCTGGAGCCCAGTCAAGTTGACACTTACAAATTAACCATCACACCCAGCCAAACTGATATGTATTTACACCCTCCACTACTCAAAGCATAGCATTAAATATGCAAAACACGGAAGAAGTGAGCAATGGGACTCCACAGTGTAACATTCTCTTGTGTGAGCTCACTACCAGTGAGGGGAAAAATCCGCAAACAACTAGAGTAGCCACTGTCTCTTTCCAGAGGATGAAGCTTTCCCAGACTCCTTCTGTTACAGGAGAGAAGCTACATGCTGAACATCATAGCCTCTGACTCCTACAATTTCTACAGTAGAGAGGAAAATGTTTCTACTTACTTGCAAAACTGGATTCTTCTATCTCATTTGTCCCTCTATTTCCCATCAGTTGTTTCCCATAGGTGAACTGAATATTTTATTAAGTGTTAATATTGAAAAGAACATGGCAAGTTACCATGGATTTTAATGTATACATAAAGTCAGAAATCATTTAAGTAACTAAATTCTACCCGAAGATTATTTATAATAAACATGTATAAAGTTATGCTTTCAGTGAAAAGACAATCAGCAATAGTGATGGTGACAGTATATCACTTCCCCAACCTTTCCAACAGCTATGACTCATCATTACATAATGCTCACATGATGGGTCCTCCAGGAAACTGAATTCATAAGAAAGGGTAGCTAAGTTTTTCTACTTAATATCTCTGGGGAGACAAGAAATTCCCACTTAAATTTCAGTATTGAGATAGAATCTTGTTGTGCAAAAATAAAAGACTTTTCATGAGCACATGCAAATAAAATCAGAAGGTTCAGTCCTTAGCAATCCAAAGCCCCGAGAGAGGATTCCAGAGAAGTGAGAACACTTTTGCTTCCAAATGGCCTGCATTGTCTCCCGGCTTCCACCTACCAGCTTTGTGAGCCAGGTCAGGTTATCTAGCCTTTCTGTGCTTCAGTTTCCTCATCTGGAAAGGAAAAAACAATTGTCTGGACTTGAAATCGTTACATTTTAACTACTTAACAACAGTGCCTGGTACATTGTAAGTTCTTTAAGTGTCAGTTATTATTGGCATGATTTAATATTATGACACTAAATCAAAGGGACCAGAGAAAACGATACACGAAAATTAAAACAAAATGAATGGAGGTGCAGATCTCAGGCATCACTGTGCTTGCCTTTACCTTTCTAGTTTGTCTATTGCAGGTGAGCACCCTGCAATCCTGTATGGCTCCAGGTGACACACTGCCTCCTTCTCGTCCAGGTGTTTACCTCAGCAGGCTGCTTGGACAGCGTGACATGTGATCTGTGCACTAGCATGGACAAGGCACCCTTACCTTCTCAATACCATTTCCAGGGAGTCCCTCAGAAACAGATACAGCGACACCACCATTTTCTACCTTCATCATGCCATTTTCCCAGTTTTTGTTTCTACCCCTCTTGCTGCCCAACTTCCAGATTTGTCCTGGATTCAAGTCTTTAGGCCTCTGCCCTCAAAGGTACAATAAGCACTGACTGGTTTCTTAGCTAATGGAGTTAAATCATTGTCACCCCATCCGTTTTCTTAAAATAGGTTATTTTCTCACCTTCCTAGCACTGCTGCTTAGCTAATTTAATTGACTCATTATCACCCTAGCCATTTACTTAAAATAGGAAATTGTTTCTTCTTCCTTTCTCATTCTAAATGGAACACAGTTGACTGTAAAACATAATTCTTTCTTTCCTCTATTTCCCATTTAGCCTGGAGCATCTTCAAGCCAGAATCAAAAGTCAAAGACCATCAGGGAGATCACTCCTTTCTTTGTCTTCCCTAAATATCCCTGAGGCTAGGACCTCCCCTGTGGAGAAGGGGCACTTGGCTGGCCCAGGACATCATCTGGGGCACAGATGCCAACTGGAAAAGCTGACTTTCCGTTGATCTGAGAGGCACTCAGCTTTCTTAATGATCAATATTATAAATCCAACTTTACAATGCAGTTTTCTACATAAAACAAAAACTCCCCCCAAATGGCTTATTATCATAGAGGAATGATTCATATTCATCTTTTTCCAACAGGCATCACCTAATCCATTGAGGGCCTGCATACAACAAAAAGGTGGAAGAAAAGCTAATCTGCTTTCTGTATGAGCTGAGACATCATCTTTTGCCTTCGGACATCAATGCTTTTGGTCCTTGGGCTTTCAGATTCAGACCAGGACGGACACCATTGCTCTTCTCCACCCACACTCCCTGCCCCCTCAGGCCTTCAGACTGGGACTGAACTACACCACTGGCCTTGCTCGTCCTCCAGTTTGAAGACAGCACACTGGGAAACTCCTTGGCCTCCATAACAGCATGAGCCATAAACATCCATACCTATTTGCTCTGTTTCTCTGGAGAACCCTAACAAACAGTGAGGGAGAGAATGGACAAGCAGGACGTTTAGTCTCAGGTGAGGTACTCCCGAAAACATTCTGGCCTTGGAGACACACAAACACACACGTGTGTTGCTGGGGAATCAGAATCTGGCTGGCGCAGGCACTGGTGCTCCAGCGATGAGTCCGTTCCAAGGGTCCCACAGAAATCCACTCCGTCAGCTAGTAAAATTCCAGTAGTCTTGCCTTGATTTGCTTTGTGATCTTAAATAACTTACTGTCTTCTGTCATCATCCTACCTCATTTTCTTCATCTCTACTAGGATGTTCTATCAAGGGTCCATAGATAGAGTCACATTAGTTAAATGTGCTCTTGCTCATGAAAGTAAGTATGGTGTGCTGCTCACTTGGAACTCTATCTTTTGAGAAAAAAAAAGGGGGGTGGAGGATTATTCCTAAAACAAATGACATAATTAAACGCAAGTGTATAACTAGAGCATAAAGTTCTGACAGCTTACATTTATAGAAATTCAATATTTCTAAGTAATTCCTGTATCAACCATTACTCAGCCATATTACTACATAGAGGAATTAGAGTGGTCATAAGCAAAAATGATCAAAACCTTATTCCAATAGACACATTACAGTTGCTGTGGCAACCCGCAACTTTCCTTTTCCTGCATTGTGTGTGCATCAAAGCCACAAAACATTTTTGCAAATGACATTACAGCAGCCCCAGGCCTGAGGGCAATAGTTAATAACCCATCTCACCGAATTGTATTTTCAGCCATATTTGTTCACAATTGGGGAGGGAAATAATAAAGCACTACGGTTCCTGGAAAAAGTGACCAGACTATTTTTAGTATAAAGGGTCAGAATTTTATTCTTCTGAGAAGGGTACTGAGGGACACTCAGAATAAGTAACAAATGTGCATTTAAATATAGGCTGCTGTCAAGGAGCTTCCTGGTACCAAACTTCATTAATTAAATGATAAATGATGATTTTAGGTATCCTACCCCCCTGCCAATGGCCTGTTTCTGTCAGTCACTTCACAAACCCTTACGACAGCTACCCCTCCGGTTATAGAATACGACCTTCACTGTAAGTGAACATCAGAAATTAGTGTAAGCCACACACCAATCGCAAGGCAAAGCCATTCACAGCCCAGGTGCTTCAACACCCAACGTTCTTCCCTTCTGAAAATGTTCTTTGTGTACTTTGATGTGTCATTACCAGGTAAACACAGTCAGCCTTATCATGGGTCTAAATAGAAAAGTGAAGTTGTCAATGCAATTTTCTGACAGTTTTAGGCTTCAGCTTCCCTCATGCAATAGTCAAGTTGTCATTTGTAACTTATGTATTTTAATTAACCACCATAATTTAAAAAAAGATTTTATTTACTATTTTTAGAGAGGGGGAAGGGAAAGAGGCAGAGAGGGTGAGAGACATCAATGTATGGTTGCCTTTCACCTGCCTCCCGCCACAGACCTGGCTGGAGACCTGGCTTGCAACCTGGTTATGTGTCCTGGCTGGGGAATCGAACCAGGGACCTTTGGGTTCACAAGCTGGTGCCTTACCCACTGTGCCACCAGACACGCTCCATCATAATTTTAAAATAATGAGTTGGTTAAACCATCATGTAAGGATTGTGAGAAGTGAATCAAATTTTACTCAGGTAGTTGCTTAATCAAACCAGAGGATTTTAGCAATAGCTAAATGACGATGTTAGCTACCTCCGAGCGTTCTCCTAAATCTCTGGGTTCCTCAGGTGCAGTTGTTTGGATCAACAGTTGCTCCCTTCATCCACACAAGGCCAGCAAACTGTTCTCAGACAATTTAGAATTTGAACCAAGGGATTTTAGCCTGATGGTGGCTGTTCTCCTGAAGAGAGGGGATGAAGTCAGGAGCTGCTGTTGGCAGTTATTTCCCTCCTGTGAACTGAAACCCAGAGCGAGCAGGGGGCTGCGGCCGTCAGCCGTGGAGCGGGCGGGCGGAGGCGGTGGGGCGTCGGGCTGCCTGCGCGCTCGGCCTGTTCCTGCAGCCCCGCTCTGACCAGCCGGAGTCCGGGGGTCACGCACGCTGGAAACCAATTCCTTCCTCTCAAGCTAGCCAAAGGGGATTTCTATTATACATAAATGAAATATTTCTAACTAATCCATGATTTAGTTCACATTTCTCATCATACAGGAAAGAAACAGAATTCCGGGGATGATAAATGATTTGCTCCAAGATCCCATGTTCAGTGACAAGAGTGGTGATAGGATCCAGTCTCCTGCTCCCTTTGGTGGACTTTTCACCTGATGATACTAGGTGTTTATTAAATGAATGAATGACCCAATTCATTAATTCGCTTCAAATCTCAATTTATAATGAGCTCTCTTCTAATGGGCTTGCCTTCTTCATTTGGTCTGACTAGGTGACAAACTGTCCCTGGGGAACTTCCCAGAAGAGAAACGCCCAACTTGAGTTGTCCTGCTCACGCAGTGTGACTAGGAAATGCGAATATGAAGAAGAGGACGTGTGCATTGCCTAGCGCCCCCCTTTGAAGGAGGCATGGGTTCACTCCTGGGAGTGCCACGGCGGAAGGGCTACTGCTTTCTGGAGTTGTCTCCTGGAGGAAACTGCTCCCCGAGGTGGTCGTGCCTCTCCCCGGGGTTCAGCCTGCCCTCCATGGGACAAAAGCCAGCCCCCTGGCCTCAGTTCAGAACAATCCTGACGGCGATTTCAGCTCAGCTGTATCTTGGGTGTGTCTGGGCTCAGCAACCCGCTTTGCCCAATGCCGCCCCCTCCCTTTCAACCCCCCAGCGCTTACTCTGGACCTCACTCCCCACCTTAAACCTCCTGCATGCAAATCTCCGTCTCCAAGTCTGGTTTTCTGGAAATTTTACCTAATAGTCGCTCTTGCACTTCACTGTTGCCAGAGTAAAACATGAGAAGAAAAGCTACATAGAGCAGTTTGCAGCAGAAAGCTTGATTCTGTCAGTTCTCTTGTTACACAAAGTCCTATTTTTCCTTTCCTATTTATATTTTTTAAATGGTTAGGTGTGAGTTATTTTATGTCTGTTTACTTCTCTAAGGATAAAAAGCACAGTATCTTATATTTATTACATTTATAAACAACTTTCTAATAAACTATTTTCATATTCTTAAAACTTTGTTTAATCCCTTTAATAGCACTAATTACACCAAAATCGTCTACTTCCTTCCTGGTTTTCCCTGCTAAACTGTCTTGTCTTCAATACTCTTTGAGATGGTCCTGTGCAATTCAGTTAATGTCAACTGAGTAAATGAAGAGATTGCATTTAGTTGACATTAGGAAAAACGTAACAAGGAAAAAATACTAAATTGAAGGCCCAAATCACATTTCATTAAGATTTCTTATGCTCAGAAGTCTTGAGATATTAACAACAAATTGCCAGAAAGACATTTAAAACTCTTATGTCTTTTTCTCCTAAAAGTAACAGTTTTCAGAATTGGGAGTCTGGCATCATGTGGACTAAACTAATGTACAACCATTCCCCCCAAAACATGCTGAATGAGATTTCATTTAATTTCCTCCAACTTTTATTCTGAGAAATTTCAAAACTAAGCAAAAGTTGAGAGTCTGTTAAAAAAAAAAAAAATCGGCAACTTTTCCCCCTTTCTCTCTTTGGGTATCTTCATGAACTCATGGGTTGTTTTCTTTATTTAATGTGTTAGTTCATTATAGTTATTATTTGTGATGCATACATTGTCCCAAATTTGATCAGTAAGAGTCCCTTCAATCTGGCTCCTGTGTCCTTTTAATACGACCCCCTTAGTCTTTCAGCATTGCTATACATCCTAGCTTGTACTACAAGGGCTGAGCTCATAAAAAGAGAAAGCAAGTTCCCCTGTGCCAGAAGGAAGAGACCTGGAAGCCAAAGCAGAATGTAGTTATAGGCTGACAGAGATAGGCCAGTGAGGAACCAGAAAATATACCATTAATAGCTAGGGTCTTAAGAGTTTTGTTCTCACATGTCAATAGGTGAGGAGTCCCTAGACTTGAGTATAGCAAGAAGTAGAACTGATATCTGTTCCTTTTGGTTTGCTTCCTTTTTAGTTTTTATAGATCATCCAGTATTTGTCTGTATCATTTTACTTAGCATAATGCCTTCAAGTTCCTCCCATGTTGTCACAAATGGCAAGATTTCCTTTCTTTATGGCTGAATAACATTCCATTGTGTGTGAATGTGTATCACATTTTCTTTATCCATTCATCCACTGATGGACACTTCTGTTGCTTCTATATCTTGGCTATTATAAATGCTGCTGCAGTGAACACAGGGGTGCATATGATTTTCAAATTAGTGTTTTCATTACCTTCAGATAAATACCCAGAAGTAGAATTGCTGAGTTATATGACAAATTTTTTTAAAATATTTTAAGGAGCTTCCACAGTTTTCCATAGTGGCTAAATCAATTCACATTCCCACCAACAGTGCATGGGAGTTCCCACTTCTCCATATCCTCCCCAACACTTTGTCATTGCTTATCTTTTTGATAACAGACATTGTAACAGGTGTGAGGTAATACCTTATTGTGATTTTGATTTGCATTTCCCTGCTTATTACTGATGCTCAGCATTTTTCCATGTGTCTTCTTGGCCATCTGTATGTTCTCTTTGGAAAAATGTGTTTAGGTCATTTGCCCATTTTAAAAAAAGATTTAATTTATGTTTTAACAAGAGGGGAAGGGAGGGAGAAAGAGAGGGAGAGAAATATCAATGTGTGAGAGAAGCATCTATCAGTTGCCTCTCATACACAGTCTGCAACCAGCCATGTGCCCTGACTAGGAATCAAAATGGTAATCTTCTGGTTTTCAGGCCAGCACTCAACCCACTAAGCCACATGAGCCAGGGTCCTTTACTCACTTTTATTTATTTATTTACTTATATTTATTTATTTAAAGATTTAAAATTTTTATTATTTTCAGAAAGAGGGAAAGGGAGAGAGGGAGAGAGACATCAACGTATCATTGCCTTTCACCTGCCTCCAGCTACGGACCTGGCTGGAGACCTGGCTGGAGACCTGGTTATGTGCCCTGGCTGGGAATCAAACCAGCATCCTTTGTGTTCACAGGCCAGTACCTTATCAACTATGCCACCAGCCAGGGCCCTCTTCCCGCTTTTAAACTAGATTGTTTAGCACTGGCTGGTGTGGCTCAGTGGATTGAGTACCCGTCTGCAAACTGAAAGGTCACCAGTTCAATTCCCTGTCAGGTCACATATCTGGGTTGTGGGCCAGGTCCCCAGTTGGGAGCATGTGAGAGACAACCATGTTTCTCTCCCTCTCTTTCTCCCTTTTCGTCCATGTAAAAAAAAGTAAAATATGATTGTTAAAAAAGTAGGTTGTTTATTATGTTTTTGCCATTGAGTTGCATGAATTCTTTATCTAGGAAGGTTTGTCCAGAAAGTATCCACCCACACACTATGAAAAATAGACATTTATTGGAAGATGATACAAGACACAAGAAACGTTGTACACAGGATAATGAAGCCTCAGTCCCTTCAAAGCAGGCATCTTGGAAGCTCACGCAGTTCTCCTAGTATCTCTTCCACTGTTCAAAACACTCTGCAAAATCCTTTGTTGGGATCACTATCAGCTATCCCATCAAAATTTTCCTGATTCTCATCAATGTTCAGAAATCTCTTCCTTTTCAAAGGTAATTTTAGTTTGGGGAAAATCCAGAAGTTGCTGGGCACTCAATCTGGGCCATAGGGGTGCTGAGTTACCTGGGTGATTTAATGTTTTACCAAAAATCTGCATGAGGTATGATACATTAAGTGAGCACATTGTCATGATGAAGATGCTGATCACTATTTGCCCATACCTGCAGCCTTCTGAATCATCTGAATAGTTTCCATGGAGAAATGTTCATTTTGCTTATTGCAAAATATGATGTAGATTCATTGTTCTACTTGGTCAGTCATTTTGATTGTGACAGCCACATAGTACACATGCTCACTGAATGGCACTGATTAGTACAGTGGGGTCATCATTGTTCACACATGCACATTCCAATCCACTCTCCTTGGCTGCCAGGTCACATCAATGTAATGCTAACTGTTCTCCTTATATTAACAATGGTTGGAATTTTTCTGATAGATCTTGTACTTATTTAGGGTATTAATACCTTATCAGATACATGATTTACAAATATTTCCTCCCATTCTATAGGTTACCTTCTCCTTTTGTTGATAGTTTCCTTTGCTGTGCAGTATAAATAAGTCTGTGTATGGAGAAACACTTTCATTTTTCAGTAAATAGCTAGGAGTGGCAAGTCTGGCATAAGGAGAATGTATGTTTAACTTTTTAGGAAACTGCTGAACAGTCTTCCAAAGTTGTTCTGCTATTTTTACATCCTTGCCAACACTTAGTATGATTGATCACTCTCCTTTTAATTTCCAGGGACTAACGATGTTGAGTGGTTATTTTCCATTTGTATATATGTATTTTTGATAGTGTTCAAATATTAATTTTATTAATTTTAAAAATCGATTATTTTATTTTTAAAAGTTCTTTATATATTCTAGATAAAAGTTCTTTGTTAGTTCATGATTTGTAAATATTTTCTCCCAGTCTGTGACTTATCTTTTCAAAGTAAAGTTTATAATTTTGACAAAGCTTAGTTTATTTTTCACTTTATGTATTGTGTTTTTGGTGACATATCTAAGAACTCTTTGCTTAACCCAAAGTCACAAAGATTTTCTCCTGTGACTTAAAGGAATTTTACAGTTTTAGGTTTACATTTAGGTCTATGATCAATATTGAGTCAATTTTTGTATATGGTGTAAAGTATAAATCAAAGTTCCTTTTTTTTCCCCTTGTATAATTAAGTTTACTCTTTTGTCATAGTTGATATAACTATTTATGGATCTTAATTATTCTTCACATATTTTTGAGTAATTTTAAGAAGCTTTTCAAAAAAAAAATCCTACTACAAAATTAACTGTAATTACAATGAATTTAGAGATCATTTGAGGAGAACTGACATAAGCATAGGTTTATCCAATTATTTCACTGAAATTCCTGACAGAATCACAAAGTTATCTCCATTTTGCTAAGCCTAATGTATTTTTAACTAGGAGTGCAATATAATCACTCTCTCTCCAATGAAACACTTTCTTGACTTGGTTCCTAGGACTCTGTATACCAAGGGTCAACAAACCTTTTCTGTAGGGAAGCCAGATAGCAATTTTAGGCTTTGTGGACTAGTTGCTATTGTAATTACTCAACTATGTCATTGTAGTATGAAAGCAGTCACAGACAGTACATAAATTAATTAAGTGGGTAGTGTTTCGATAAAAATTGACTTACAGAAAAAGGTAATAGGGCAGATTTGAGGCATTGCTTACTAAAGCCTGCTCTACATTCTAATTTTTCATCCTACCAGAAACTTCTGTCTCTTGTTTTTGTTGTTCTTTAGCTGCTTAACCTCTTAACACTGGCATGTCCTAGGATTCAATCACTTTTCCTCTTCATATCTAAAATGTTCTTAGTGATTTCACCTGATATCATGATTTAATGTACTTTATATATATTAATGGCAACCATATTTATGTCTCCAGCCCAGACTATTTTCTTAACTACAGTTGTTATATCCAATGTCTATTAACATTTACATTGGATATCCAACAGGCCTTTCAATCAACATATGCCCCAAACTAAACTCCTGATTTCTACAAACCTACTTTGCTTTCATTATCACAGTTGATGGCAACAATATCCTTCTAGTTGCTCAGGTCATAGCCCTTGCAAATCATCCCTGACTCCATTCTTTTTGTCTCACCTCACATTTAATCTACTCGCTAAATCCAGATCTTGCCACTCTCACCACTGTCTCTGCTATCACTCTGGTCTAAGCCACCATTATCTCTTACCTAGAATAATGCAAGACTTCTAATTGGTATCCCTGCTTTCACCCTTACTCCCAGAGTCTATTAGTCTCAGCACAATAGCCAGAGTAATCTCTTTAAAACTTAAAACCAGATTACATCATTCTTCTCCAAATTATCTAAAGGCTCTACATTTTCAAAAAGTTGATTTTAGAGAGAAAGAGGAAGGGAGGGAGGAGAGAAGGAAGGAGAGGGGAGAGAAATCCATTTATCATTCTACTTATTCATGCACTCATTGGTTGCTTCTTGTACATGCCCTGACTGGAAATTGAACCTACAACCTTGGTTTATCAGGATGACGCTCTAACCAACTGAGCAACCTGGCCAAGGCCTGGCTCAGAATTGTATTAAGAGTAAAAACCACAGCCCTTATAATCATCTACATATCCTGACATCCATTCTCCACCTTTCTCTACCATATATTTCTATGACTTTATCTCCTATGACTCTCCCCCCAAATCACTCTGCTCCTGTCACTGGCTCTCCTCAAACACAGGACACACTGCACTACAGTTTGCTCTACTTCGAAAGTTCTTCCTTTAGTTATTTGTTTGGCCAGATCTGTCATATCCTTCATCTTTGCTCAATGATCACTTTTTTTAAGATTTTATTATTTTTAGAGAGAGGTGAAGGGAGAGAGGAGAAGGGATAAAGGCAAAGAAGAGACACCTCAACGTACGGTTTTCATCTGCCTCCAGCTATGGACCTGGCTGGAGACCTGGCTTGCAACCTGGTTATGTGCCCTGGCTGGGAATCAAACCAGTGACCTTTGGGTTCACAGGCTGGTGTCTTATCCACTGTGCCACCAGCCAGGGCCTCAATGATCACTTTCTTAATGAGCTCTTCCCTAATCACAGTGTGTAAAATTGCAATACTCTGTTCTTCTTACCTTCCTTATTTACCTTTCTTGACTTATCTTTCTCCACATTACTTATCACCTATTAATTTACTTTTTAATCATATTTCTTTGTTTCTTACTTCCAGAAAGTAAGTTCCCCCAGGGCAGTAAATTAGTAAGAGTCCCAACAGGAAATACATGAGATACTTTAAACTAGGGTAGTTTGAGGACAATTTGTTTATGAAGGGACTATTGACAAAACTGTGGGTGTAGGGGAATCCACATGGGTAGAAGCAAATGAACTGTTGCTACCCCAGACCTAAGGAGGGGAGGGAAGCTTTTCTCCAAAGGGAAAAGAAAAAACTGTAAGAGATCACTTTAAGAGAAACTTGGAGGGATAGTGTCAGCATGAGGCAACATTTCAGGGATAAAGCCAGTAAAAGAAATACCTGCCTTCACCCTCCTTCCTTTTGGTCTCCGGTCAGGGTGCCCCACTAGCTGAACCAACCAAAAGTGAGAAGGTACAGGAGGAGCTGGAGCTGGTTCACACAGGCCAGTCTTTCCAGGGAAGGTGGAGAACAGGGTCAAGAAGGACTGAGAGTGGATCTCAAACGACAAACAGAAGATGAAGCAGGCATTGTTGTTACTTTGGTTCATGGCTGTATCCTACTTGTGTAAGTTTATAATCAATTAGTGTCTAGGGCTCCAATTAAAAAAGAAGGAATGATGCCCTGGCTGGTGGCTCAGTGGATTGGCACCGGCCTGCGAACCCAAACGTTGCTGTTAGGGCACATAACCAGGTTGCAAGCCAGGTCTCCAGCCAGGATGCAAGCCAAATCCTTGGCTGGAGGCAGGTGAAAGGCAACCATGCACTGATGCTTCTCCACCTTTCTTCTTCCCTCCCTGTCCTTCTCTCTGAAAAATAATAAATAAAATCTTAAAAAAATAAAATAAAAAAGAAGGAACGATCATTATGTCAACTACTACTGAGGATGAATAAAATAAAGACTAAGAATTGACTTCTGAGCCCTGTCTGGTAGCGCAGTGGATAAGGCGCCGGCCTGCGAACCCAAAGGTCGCAGGTTCGATTCCCCAGCCAGGGCACATAACAAGGTTGCAGACCAGGTCTTCAGTCAGATCTGTGGCTGAAGTCAGGTGAAAGGGACCCATACATTGATGTCTCTCTCCCTCTCTGCCTCTCTCCCTTCCCCTCTTTCTAGAAATAATGAAATAAAATCTTAAAAAAAAAAAAAAAAAGAATTGATTTCTGTACTTAACAAGTCGAGGTCACTAGTAACTGGGGCAAGAAGGGTTTCAGAGAAGAGACAGGAATTAAATCTTTATTGCAGTCTGCACGAGAGACAGTGGAGGCTGCTTACAACAAAGAGCAGATAAATGGTGCTGAAGCTTGAAGGCAGGAGGGGTTTCAAGAAAGTTCTTTTAAGAACGGAAAATATTTCAAAATGTTAAATGTTGTTGAAAATAATCTAAACAATCTAGTGGAAAGAAGGAAAGAACATTTGGCAGAAGAGAGGACTACTGTAGGAGCCAAGTCTAAGAGGGTTAGGCTAATTCGATTACACTAGAATGTTGAATGTAGCGAGTAGAGGGCGTCAACCCTCTGTGCAGCCAAAAATCCACATATAATTTCTGATTCCTCAAAAAGTTAACTTGTCCTTTGGTAGCTGCAGGGGATTGGCTCTAGGACCCACTCCCACCCCCACAGATACCCAAATCCACAAATGATTAAGTCCCCAATATAAAATGGTGTAGATCAGTGCTTATAGTAAGCTCTCCACATCCATAAATTCCCGACTGTGTATCAAAAACTCTACAGGTATTGGCCCTGGCTGGGTAGCTCAGCTGGTTAGAGCGTTGTCCTGATATGCCAAGGTTGCAAGTTTTGATGTCTGGTCAGGGCACATACAAGAATCAAACAAATAAATGCTTACATAAGTGGAATGACAAGTTGAGGTTTCTCCTCTCCTTTCCTCTATCTCTAAAAAATCATTAAATAAATATATTTTTTAAAACTCTACAGAAATTTACTGGGAAAAAACACTCACATATAAGTGGATCAGAGCAGTCTGAACTCATGTTGCTCAAGAGTCAACTGTATAGTAACTCAGGATGTGATCAAATTGCTTTATATGTAATCAGGAGAAGGATGGGTTATTCAATAAATGCTGCTGAGGTCAATTGTTTTGCCATAAAAAAGATATGGATTCCTCCCTCCTATCTTAAACAAAAATACATTCTAGATGGTATAAAGACTGGAATATAAAAAGCAAAACTTCAATATTCAAAGGAAAATGTATTAAACATTTTTATGATTTGGGAGGAGTAGAGAATAATTTCTTTAAAGCAAAATTAATAAAAAATATTTAAAAAAATGGATACATTAAGATAAATTCCCATAATACAAGTTTATCATAAACACAGTTAAAAGATGAGTCACGTATTAGAAGACATTTGCATCACAGACAACCAACATAGCATTAGTATACAGAAATACGTATTAGTATACAGAAATTATATAGGTATAATTTCCATATACATAATAAGAAATATACATGGTAGGTGAAAAGTTATACATCAAATCTTTTGACATGTATAATCCACTTCACAGACTACTAACAAATCTGTTCAAATGAATTAGGAAGCATTAAAGGTAGTAGTCTCTGGTTTAATGTTAAGTGTACTACATCTAAACAATTTTGATAATGTTTTGATCTCTTAAAATTATTTTTAAGTATGAAATTTCATACCCAGTATGGATATGCCAATGTTTTGCCAAAAATACAGAGCACTGAGAATCTGTAAGAACTAAAAACCCTGTGTCCTCATCACTGAATGGGAGAAAACACATGCTCACTGAGAAAAGCAAAGTGGCAAAGATACCCAAAAGAGAAACAAGAAGAATATTAAAAACAATTTTATAGTTCCTACCATTAGATGGTAGAATGCCATGCTGTTTTGTAATATTGCCAATCTCCTCAGGGATGGGACATGTGGAAGGAAAGCCACTTAAGTTTTATTGATTAAAATGAAGAGGTTGCAGCCATACATTACATTTTCACAAGAGTCTAGCTGTGGTCTAAGTACAGCTAATTATGAAGGCCATATTAATATATATAGTTTGACTAAGGGCCGCTATTTCTTTTCACAATTAAGATCTCTTTATTCCATAGTGATCCTAGGTGACTTTGATATTTTTATCAACTATCTTCAGAAGACAGGTTTAAAAATTGTCTTTATAGGAACACAGAGATACTCTCTATCTCCAAAAAGAAACTGTATTATTTGTTAGCTACAAAAATCATTTCAGTGCTGTAGGAAACAAAGGCTACCTTCTCTGGGGAGTTGGCACACACACTGTGATATTTCAACCAATTTAATGTGTTTGGGACTAAACATCAGTTTAATGCAGTAATTGTAATCTAATGATTTTGATTCACATGGGAGGAAAACCCATCAACTTTTCACACACTGCATTCTGAATTACGGTAAGAATAAAATACTCATCAAAGAGAAGTATGACATACCTCTCTAAATGTTTATTTCACTTTATAAAGTTTGATTTTTAGTGAAAATGAAAGGTCCTATTTCATGTTGTTTAGAAACACTTAGCTGTGGCCTGCAGTCCTTTTTTAGCAATGTGAGGTTTAATTATAAAACTAATTTTAATTCACACATTTTCAATATGCCAGTCCAGAATATGTATTTCCAGGGCTTTTGTCTCAGTTACAGATTTTAAATTTAAAAATCAAAGACTTGATTTTATCCTAGAAAATTCATTGCTTCTGAGTTGGTGCATCACAGTACGGCACGTTATCTACAAGAAGGTCTTTCCTAGGGACCAGCTCTGAAAGAAAAACAAAGAGGGAATAATTAACACAATTCAAATTAAAAGCAAATTGCACTCATTCCGCCTAAAATTATCAACAATAAAATACAGTGGTACCTTGGTACCCATCATTAATTCGTCCCAGAACTCGTGACAAGTGTGGAAACCCAGAAATCCAAAGATGAAGCCTTCTCTCAAGGGGCAGCGGAGTGACTCACAAAAGTGCCAGCAAGTGTGATGAGTCCCAAGCAAGTGCCAAGTGCTGATACACATTTTCCTCATCAAAATGAAACAAGTACAGGGTTTGATGAGTTCTGAAGCTGATAAGTACTAAGGTACGACTGTATGGAGTTTCAGGCAAATCTTGCAGGGATATTTTATCTCAGTTAACCCCTAAGGTGGAGTCTCTGATTTTAAATGGAGACACTCGGATTTTCATTTCAGGTTATATAAAAACATGTATGACCAACTCTGTCCTTTATCACTTATTTATTAAATATAACTAACTGAATAGAATTCAGCCAATGTACATTACCAACCTTCTGATTACAGATTACTGATCATTAAAACCATTAATTGGGAAATGTTTTTATACTACTTCCTTAATTTACAAAGCAGTGGTTCTCTACTGGGGGTGTTTTGAATAGTCACACCAACTGAAGAATGCTACTGGAATTCAGGGGGCAGGAGCCAGGGTTGTGTGGGGTAGTCTGGTGCTGTGAAGAACTACCCTAGTCACAGTGTTATTAGTGTCCCATTGAGAAATATAGTTAAGTAACAACAACAATAAATTCTGATTTCTAAGTAAGACATTGTGCTGGAGTCAACTGAGGTAAAGCTCTTAAGGTACACGATTTTGAGGAGAAGCATGATTTCTCCTTTTTAACAACAAAAAAGCTGATGTCAGGTGAATTTTCAAGTTCAAAAAATGTTCTCACGTATCAAATTCTATGAACTTACTTACCTAAACTTTTAAAAAACATTATGATCAGGAAAGATGAAAAAAGACTGAGGAACTCCTCCAGATTAAGAAAGACTAAAAAAGCATAATGAGCCCTGGCTGGTGGCTCAGTGAATTGGCGCCAGCCTGTGAACTCAAAGGTTGCTGGTTTGATTCCCAGTCAGAGCACATAACCAGGTTGCAAGCCAGGTCTCCAGCCAGGTCCATGGTTGGAGGCAGGTGAAAGGCAACTATACATTGATATTTTTCTCCCTTTCTTCCTCCCTCCCTGCCCTTCTCTCTCTAAAGATTACAAAACAAAAACAAAAAAACTTAAATGTATTGTCATGACATTGGTTAATAAGATTTTTATAAGTTTTAAGTGTAAATTTCTATAATATTTGATCTGTATACACACTGCATGCTCACCACTCAAAATCAAATCTTCCGTCACTATGTACTCGGCTTCCCTTACCCTATACTACCTCCCCACCCTTTTCCCCTGGTAACCACAATGCTGTTGTTTGTGTCTATGAGTTTTAGTTTTATACAAAACACATGAGGAAAATCATGCGGTTCTTAGCTTTTTTGTCTGACTTATTTTGCTTAACATAAATATTTTCAAGGTCTATCCCTGCTTGCAAATGGCAGTATTTCATCTTTTCTTAAGAGTAGTATTCCGTTGCATATGTGCCTTATCTTCCTTATTCAACCTTCTATTGAAGGATAATTCAGTTGCTTCCATGTCTTGGCCACCATGAATAGTTCTGCAATGAATATAGGGGTGCATATATCTTTACAAATAAATGTTTTCAAGTTTTTTGGATAGATACCCAGAAGAGTGATTGCTGGGTCAACTTGTAACTCTATTCTTAATTTCTGAGGAACAGCCACATTGTTTTCTGTGGTGGCTGTACCAGTTCGCATTCCCACCATTTGGTGTTAACCCCTTGTCAGAGCTGTTGTTTACAAATATCATCTCCTCTTTGGTGGTTGCCATTTTTATAAAACTTTATTGTATTTTCCCCTAGACTGTTTAATCTCCTTGTACTCTCCTCCTGCCTGCAATCACCACTCTTGTCCATGTCCACGAGTCCTTTTTACTTTTTGCTCAATCCCTCTTCTCCCTAACCTCCCCCTGCCAATAGCTGTCATCCTGCTCTCCATCTATGAGTCTGTCCCCATTTTTCTTGTTAGCTCAGTTTGTTTATTAGATTTCACATGAGTGAAATCACATGGTAATTGTTCTCTGACAGGCTTTTTACACTTAGCATAGGAAAACAATAGCTTTTTTGGAAGCAGCATCCAACAGACCACTGCTTACAATGACCAAAGAGGTGTTACGTTGTGTATGAATTTTTTTTTTTGCTTGGCACTGTACACCTTGAACACAATTTTTCAGTTAGTAAAAAAGGATGAATACTGGAGAAGCACAAGCAGTCCACCCTTTTAGCTACACATGAACACATGCTCTTCTTGCCATCGATAGAATATGTCCATTAACTCCCTGACCCCTAAGGTCTTACTCATCCAGATTCAAATCAAGTGTCTCTGATGGATGCGCTAGTCTTCCATTAGGTCCAGCTGTGGCTCACACGGTAGATACCCATTAGATCATAGTAAAGAATAAATAATAGAATCCAGCAATAAAAACCTGGAATGGGAAACACATGGCAGTTGACTCCACAGCAAATCCTAAATCCTGGTGGACAGGAAGAGCTGAGGGTTCACTTTTAGCAATGCAATAAATTCCCTATTCAGCCAATCTTGGCAGCTCCTAATCCTGTTTTCTGGGAGACTCAAAGACCCTCTTTTGTCCACTGTCCTTCACAGCTCCTGCTTCGGCCCTCTGGGGGAATCCGGAGGTGGAGATAATGGGGAAGGTGCCCTTCTTTGAGTCTCTGAAGCTTTCAGAGTCCACTTCCTGTTGATTTCAAGGGCACAAGGACAGCCTGGAGAGTTGAAGAGTGATAGCCAGGCTTAGGGTTTCTTGGCAATACAATTCATTTAAAAACTTTATAAGCTTTAAATCTGTTTTTTGCTCAGTCATTGCCATGTACGAGTAGCCAGAGGCAAACATCTTGACACAGTTTCTAAGCATGAAGATGTTCCTCCTTTGGTAAGGACCTTTGTTCTGCCCCTAACCCTTAGCTAATTAATACTTCTTCTTTTATCGAGAGGGAAAGAGAGACAGAGAGAGCTGTGCACTGGTTTGTTGTTCCACTTATTAAAGCATTCATTGGTTGATACTTGCATGGGCCCTGATCAGGGATCAAGTCTGCAACTTTGGTGTATGAGGACAACACTCTTAACAAGCTGAGCTACTAGGCCAGGACTTAAAGTAGTGGAAAACTATAGGCTCCAGTGTGTAAGTGTACCTGTATCTGATCTTTGTTTGGCAAATGAGGAGGCTTGGGGCATTGATCTTATTTCATGATAGTGCTCAGAAGCCCCCTTCATGCTTTGGCTTCAGTTTTAGTGGATAGGAGCAACTGACATTTTCAACTCTGCAAAGCTCTAAGTCAGTGACGTTCAACCATTTTCATCTTACAGAACACAAACTAATTACTAAAAGTATGTGGCACACCAAAAAATCTATCATATTTTTGCCAATCTGACAACAAACTGGTATAAATTTGATTTGGGCAGCTATGGTTGTGTGGGCTGTTGTTGTTTTTTTTGACAATTTAAGGAACAAGAGGTCAGTGCCCCTGACTAAATAGTTAGGCCGGAATACTGTAAATGAAGACCTGTTTTTTTCCAATACTAATTCTTGGTCTTACACCAAGCCGCCACTTGAACAAACACCACTTTCCTTGTATCAAAAGTATCATAACAACATTAGTTTATTTAAGTTGCCAGATCTTGACTAGGAACTACACTAAGAGCATGGTTTATTTCCTATTCTGTAAGCCCCTGAAAGACTATCTTCTATGGCCATATTAAATATACAGTTATTATTAAGAAATAAGTTCTCACTCGGCAATAGAAAAGAAAAAATCTTACTATTTGAGGCTGCATGGACAGAACTACAGGGTATTATGCTAAGTGAAATAAGTCACAGAAAGACAAATACCAATGATTTCACTAACTGTGAAATAAAAAGAATAAAATAAATGAACACACAAAATGGAAACAGGTGCAGATACAGAGAACAGACTGATGGTTGGCAGAGGGGAGAACTAGGCTAAAAAGATGAAAGGATTAAGTATAAATTAGTAGTTACAGAAAGTCACAGGTTGCAAAGTACAGCATAAGGAATATAGTCAATAATATTGTAATAACTATGTATGGTGCCAAATGGGTACTTGAAATATTAGGGAATCACTTTGTGAGTATATGGTTATCAAACCACTATGCTGCACACCTGAAACTAATATAAAATAATACTGAATTTAAACTGTAACTTCAAAATAAAGTTTAAAAAGTAATTTCTTAAAAAGCCATGAACTTAATTATAACCCCAAATCAAAATTTAGGTCTAGATTTTTAATAAATAAAAATGAACATGAGGAAACACTTCCAAATCCATTTTACATGGCTAGTGTTATTCAGATACCAAACCAGGCATGTACACTACTAAAAAAGAAAATTAGCCCTGGCTGGTGGCTCAGTGGATAGGTGCTGGCCTGTGAACCCAAAGGTCACTGGTTCAATTCCCAGCCAGGGCACATAACCAGGTTGCAAGCCAGGTCTGTAGCTTGAGGCAGGTGGAAGGCAACCATACATTGATGTTTCTCTCCCTTCTCCTCTCTCTAAAAATAATACATAAAATCTTTTAACAACAACGACAAAAAGGAAAAACAGAAAATCATAGGCCAGTATCCTTGATAAACATAGATGCAAAATATTCTCAACAAAACATTCGCAAACCAAATTCAACAATACATTAAAAGAAACATACATCATAATCAAGTGGCATTTATTCTGGGGATGCAAGGATGGTTCAACATCCATAAATCAATCAATGTGATAAACCGCTCTAACAAAATGAAGGGTTAAAATCACAAAATCAACTCAACAGAAGCAGAAAGAACATTTGACAAAATTTAATTCCATTCATGATAAAAACGCAACAGATTGGGTATAAAAGGAATGTATCTCAACATAATAAAGGTCATGTATGATAAACCCAAGCTAACATCATACTCAGTGGCAAGAAACTGAAAGCTTTCCCTGTAAGACCAGAAAAAGACAAGATGCTCACTCTTACTACTTCTATTCAACATATACTGGAAGTCCTAGCCAGAGAAATTAGACAAGAAAAAGAACTAAAAGGCACCCAAATCAGGACAGGAGAGGTAAAACAATCCATGTTTGTAGATGACATGACATTATACATAAAAAGTTCTAAAGATTCCACCAAAAGACAGAATAAATAAACTCAATAAAGTTACAGGATAAAAAAGTAAGTATATAAAATTAGTTGTGTTTCTGTACACCAACAATCAACTAAAGAAGACAATAATCCCATTTACAACTGCATCAGAAAGAACAAAATATCTAGGAATAAATTTAATCAAGGAAGTGAAAAACTGGTACACTGAAAAATGTAAGGCATTAATAAAAGAAATCGAAGATACAAATAAATGAAAAGATAGTCAGTGCTCATGGAAGAATATTGTTATAAGAGTAATACTACCCAAAGTAAGTTATAAATTCAATGCAATCCTTATCAAAATTCCAACAGCATTTTTCACAGAAATAGAAGAAACAATCTAAAAGTCTGTAAGGAAATTCTTAACCAAAGCAATCTTAAGAAAGAAGAACAAAGCCAGAGACATCTCACTTCCTCATTTGAAATTATACCACAAAGTTACATCAATTAGAACAGTATAAAACAGACACAAAAAAACAAAGCACATAGATCAATGGAACAGAACGGTGGGCCTTACAATAAATCTACATATATATGGTCAATTAATTTATGGCAAAGGAGTCAAGAATATACAATTGGGAGAAGATTGTCTCTTCAATAAATAGTTGAGAAAATTGAACAGCCACATACAAAGGAATGAAAATAGATCCTTATCTTACACCATACAAATAATCAACTCAAAATGAATTAAAGACTTGAACATAAGGCCTAAAAACATACACAGTAAACTCATTAACATCAATCTTGACAACAATTTTTTGAATTTGACATGAAAATAAAAATAAACAAATGGTGCTACATCAAACTAAAGAGTTTCTGTCGAACAAAGGAAATCATCAACAAAATGAAAGGGCAACCTATGAAATGAAAAAATATTTGCAAATCATATATCTGATAAAAGGCGAATATGCATTAACAAATTCACATAAACTCAATAGCAAAACAAAACAATCCTATTTAAAAATGGGCAGAGAAGCCTCGGCTGGTGGCACAGTGGACAGGAGTCAGCCTGCAAACCCAAAGGTCACTAGTTCAATTCCCAGTCAAGGCACATAACCAGGTTGCAAGCCAGGCCACCAGCCAGGTCCTTAGCTGGAGGCAGGTGAAAGGCAACCATACATTGATGTTTCTCTCCCTTTCTTTTACCCTCCTTTCCCTTCTCTCTAAAAATAATTAATAAAATCTTTAAAAAAATAAACAAATGGGCAGAGAATCTGAATACTTTTCCAAGGAAGATGTGCAAATGGCCAACAGATAACATAACATGAAAAGGTTCTCAACATAACTAATCATCACAGAAATGAAAATCAAACCCATTCAATTATCACCTCACACCTGTTACAGCAGCTACTATCAAAAAGACAAGAAAAAAAGGTAAGAAATAACAAGTGTTTGCAAGGATGTGGAAAAAGTAAACCCTTGTGTAACCACATTGGTGAGAATGTAAATTGATGAAGCCACTATGAAAAACAGTTACAGAGTTTCCTCAGAGAATTTAGCCCTGGCTGGTGTGGCTCAGTGGATTGAGCACTGACCTGAGAACCAAAGGGCTGCTGGTTCAATTACCAGTCAGAGCACATGCCTGGGTTGTGGGTCAGGTCACCAAATGGGGTGTACAAGAGACAACCACATGCTGATATTTCTCTCCCTCTCTTTCTCCCTCCCTTCCCCTCGTAAACAAACAAATGTAAATAAACTTTTTACAAAAAATTTAAATGTAACTACCATATGATCCAGCAATTTCATTTCTGGGTATTTATCTCAAAAGATATCAGTACCTCCATGGTCACTGCTGCAGCATTATTTACAACAGCCAACACATGGAAACAATGTAAGTGTCCATCAACAAATAAAGAAAATGTGAGTAGAGGGAAGATGGCGACAGGGTAGAGAGCAGTGCTGATGGTGTTCTCGAGTACCAAAGCAGCTAGAGGACAGGATAGGGAGCGTGAGACGTCTTCAGGACCCTAGGGAATGGAATGGGCAGCATCTGGACACAGGGGAGCAGAGCCCAGGGGCAGAGGAGGCCAGCAGGACAGTAGGTGAGGCGTTCCCAGAGGCGAGGTCGGCTCTGCCCAGAGGGGCGCGTTTGACTGGGGCCAGTTCTGGGCTCCCTGGTGACTGGAAGTCTCAACAGTGAAGTGCGGGCATCGAGGGCAAATGCCGTAGGGAACGTGGAATTGAACTCGTGCAGGGGAGGGACTGTGTGAGAGACTCACTCAGGCAACAGGGAGAGGAGGCTCCGCGCAGGGCTAGAGGTGGAGGAGAAGAGTCCTGCGGGAAGCCAGAGCAGGGGAGCGGGAAGTGCACCGGCAGGGCGGCGAGAGGGCCGATAACGGAGCTGCTGGGCCACCGGGGAAACAGCAGCTAGAAGCCCCTGTGAGGGGGGAGGCCCAGCCCTGTGCAACCACACAAGCCCCCAGGCTCCGCGGGAAACTCCAAACGGCGAGCCGGAACTAGTGTAGGGGGGGGTAACTGACCCTCCATTGCCGGAGACAGAGACAAAGGCCGCACCGCCCACGCCTGGGAGGGGCTCATCACAGAGGCCGCGTAAAGGACTCCGAGGAGAGCTGGTTGGCTTGGAGGAGTGGTGCCCGCCCCGGAAGGGCGGGACAGTGTAGGCGGACCCTGGACAGTGTTGACTGACAGGCCCGGCCTCCTCCCGGAACTGCGGGGGTGGGGCCAGTCGTCACAGGGACCAGCAAAGTTGCGGGCTGCCCTGCAGGGGTGCTGGGTGCGCGTCCTGGGCAGGAACCTCTGCCAGGAGTGGGAGGGGGCTCCCTGCCGGCTCCAGAATACCGGCAGCCCTAAAACCCAGCCAGGCTGCTGAAGGCCCAGCCTACCTGGGGGCGGACACTCAGAATCAGCCCTACTGTGACAATCAGAGGCCCTGCCACTGACAAGACCAGCTAGAATATAGACTATAGACTGTAAAGTCCTGACCAAGAAAAAGAGGCAGCATCAGGAAAGGGATTGCTGCCAATCTCAAGCACCTGAATTATACTGAGAGCAGTATGAACTATTAAGCCCCAACATATCCTTTGCAAAAGTTACTCCTCACATATCCTTAATCCCCCCCATACCTCAATCCACCTAAATACCCAAGACCCTCCCCTACTCTCGAATTAAAGTCTATTCACTCTTGGCTATAACGCATTCCCAGTCCTCAATCTAAGTATTCCCTTTCTTTATTCTTTTCTTCCTTCCTCTTTTTTTTTTTTTTTTTTTAATTTTTAAAATTTTTCTTTTCCTTTTCTTCCTGGCAAAGCCCACAGGTTCTGGCTCCACCTGGACCAATCAGAAATCATAAAGGGGGAAACACACAGCTAAAACCTTTCTTTATTAATATTGATTTCTCTTTGTCTTGTGACTTTCTCCCACCATCTTTTTTTTTTTTTCTCTTTCTTTCTTTCTTTCTCCTTTCTTTTCTCCCTGATAAAACCCATTGGTCCTAGCTCCACCTGGACCAAACAGAGACCATAAAGGGTGAACAGAAACCTAAACATTTTCTTTATTAATATTGATTTCTCTTTCTCTTGTGACTTTCTCCCTTTTTTTCTTTCTTTCTTTCTTTTTTCTTTTTTTTCCTCTGCTAAAAGCCCTCAGGTCCAGGCTCCATCTGGACCAGTCAGGGATTATTAAGGGTGAACAGCCATCTAAACCCTTTCTTCTTATTATTATTATCATTTTTATTTCTTTTTTCCTTTTGCAATTTTTTTGTTTGTTTGTTTGGTTTGGTTTGGTATTTTGTTTTTGTTTGTTTTTGTTTTTTGTTTTTGTTTTTGTTTCTGCTAAAAGCCTGCAGGCCCAGAATACAACCAGACAGCCCAAATAAAGGACACACCAAGAACAGCAAGTGGAGAAAATCTGGGAGACGGCAACATTGAACTCCACAAATCTCCTATCACAGAAGGGTGCTCAACTAAGGCAAGGAAGCAATGCAGGTTAACCCAAGGAAAGAACAAAAATAAATAAATAAATAAAGAGCAAGCAAGAACAGACACCCAAAATGAGGAAAAAAAGAATCAGTCCATCACCAAAAGGAAAGGAAGAATCCCCAGAAAGAACACAAAATGAAACAGAGGCACCTGGAATATCAGATAAGGAATTCAAAAGAATGATGATAGAGAAGCTCAGTGAGCTCAGCCACATCAAAGAAAACTGTAAACAACTCCAGGAAAACTACAAAGAACTCCAGGGAAGTTACAAAGAACTCCAGGGAAATTACAAAGAACTCCAGGGAAGTTACAAGGAACTTACTGAGAACTACAACAGCATGAAAAAGGACATGGAAACTATCAATAAGTGCCAGGAGGAAATGAAGAATACAATTTCTGAATTGAAGAATACAGTAGAAGGAATCAACAGTAGGCTAGAGGAAGCAGAGGACCGGA